>UCQR01071911.1:0-12369 GCA_900474235.1 Cecidostiba semifascia
TATATATATATGACATAGCATACATCAACAGCAGAATAATCATGTATATGATTTATAACACGCTTAGATATATTATACAGAAATATATGTAGTATATAAACGGTACGCATATATACATATATGAATTATAAACAGAAGCATGTTAGTAGAGGGAATAGATTAGAGGTAATTTTCTACAAGAAGATTTTTCGCGAACTGAGTGTGTATTTTTTTAGGTGATATAACCCGACGACGTCGAGACGAGCCTGCACCGCATATATGCATATATAGCAATTAGCATTATATACGCGCGCGACGTGTATGTAGACGCGGTGATGCGATATATATCGTTAGTTTTGATTGATGTGACTTATTCCCGTTAACCAAATGACTCAAAGTTTCTGTTATACATGTATAAGAGAGCTAAAGGATAGAAGCGGAGAAAAATTACGGAAAGATCCAATATTATTGTACATCAAACAAAACGTACACACACACACACATACACTCGAAGGTTGCAATTATTCAAAAAAGCAATGATTCTTTGAATTTTATTATCAACGCGCTGGAGACACACGTAGAGAGAAAAAAAAACTGCTTTTTCGTATATATACATGAACGCATTTTCTACAGTGATTTTCGCTAACACGGCTAAAATAGCGTTATATAAACAAGACGAAAACCATAACTGATTTCGATTCTATATAGGTGCTTTTGTAGATTATTTTGGCGACGCGATCTTAAAATTTTGTACATATAAAAAACACACGCGCTACTGTTTCAATAAATTCAAGCAAAATATGAAAAAAAAAACGCAGAGATGAGACATTAACTTTTATACTCGTGTGTATTATACGACTAAAAGAATCGAGCAATAACTTTTTTTAGCGCGTAGAGTAGAGGAAAAAAAGAAGTATTATATCCTAAAACCAGAGTTGTATTAGACATTCTCGCTTATAAAAGAAAAATCCAAAAAAAAAAATGTAAACGCTAGCTTCTTCAACGCTGAAATGCACCTTCGAGCTATATAACGAAAGCGATAATATTATATATACATATATAACCCAACCGATTATAACCGACGACATATTATATGCGAATATGCAGAAAAATGATAGAGCAGCCTTCAATGCGGTACATGCAACGCGCATAAATAATTGTGACGTGAGAGACAAGTTACTTTCAAGGTTCCGGCGAAGAAGCTGCATAACCATTCGGCTTTGATAATCAATTGTTTGAAGAGTATAAAATATCCGTTTGATTGTTTTTATGGAGCTACTTATACATATACACTCACTGCGAGCGTAATTTACTTTGAAAGCTTGAACAATCAAATGTCGCATTTGATGCGTTTTTACGCTTCGAACAAACGGTATAATATATAACAAGCGCAGTTTTTCTCTTCTCTTTTTTTTTCTTATAATTTTCGAAAGACGAACACTCGACGCTTTGAGTGTGGAATTACATAAAATATGAATATTCGATTTTCGCTGCGGTATATACAAGCCATATACACACGTAATGCATAATCAAAATATGTTGTACATGAACGATGTAACGCATCAGTATTTTTTTAAAACGCAAAGCCAAAGATAATATATTTGAATTCTTTTCCTATAATATAATGCAAAGCTAGTTTTGTAAATTAGCGTGTCGTTTGTAACGCTTCAATCAAAATACTCAATTTTTAAGAGACACACAGACACACACACATGTAATTGCAATAACTGAAAAACGAGACTCAGAAAATAAAAAACCCTCGAGGACGTTTTGAAGGTATAAAACGTTAGCAAAATGGGTCATCGATATAGCGAAAAGGAGTACTTATTATACGTGAAAAATAAAAAAATTGTTAACGACACTCGAGAAGCCAAGATTCGATATCGCACCAAATGTCTTCGCGACCTCGTCATCGATCGAAAGTAATGCTAAAACAAATTTCATTCATCGACGCGTCGTTTTCGAAGAGCTCAATCTATACTCATCCTAAAATCCAAACAGGAGACGAGATATACTATATCTTCGTATACTCGTTAAAAATAATGTAATATGAGAAAAGAAAACAATGATAATCCTTCTGTCCCCAAAGAGGCAATATATACCGTATATTATTATTGAAGAATAATAATAAAAAAAAAAGTAAAAACTGTTCAACACACGCGCACGACGGGGGGAGAAAAACGATGATGAAACATGCTTATAATATCGTCGCGAAGGCGCGAAAATACTATATACACTCTCTCGCGTATATATGTATAAGAATTCTTTAGCTCTTGTGTCTGACTGGATGTGACGTGTTATACGAACTTTTCAATATGCGACTTTTTCCGCGGTGTTTTTCGTAGAGCTTGCAGTCGACTTTTTCAGAAAACGGTTTCATGAAATCCGTAAAAAAAAAAAAATACTTTCCAACGGTTTATTCAAAAAAGTATTATGTAAGTCGCTGAAATTCCGTTGTATCTGTGTATAATATATATCAACTTTCTATCACGATATTTTTAGGCTATCAATGGCGCCAAGTTTTGAATGTTAAACTATGGGCTTACATACGAGAGTATAAGTAAGTTCATAATTTAAATTTGACCACTCTGCGCGCCCATATATAACTATATGTTTTTCAGGGAAACGAGTATTTGAGCTACGGTGCAAAGTAAGAAAAAAACAATTATATGAAAAGACGGTTTTTGATTATTCTTGAATGTTATGTAGTTGACATAAGAAAAAGATAAACGAAAGCCTACGTGAAACCCGCCGTACCTAACACATACCTGTATTACCTCGTAATAAGAGTCTCTGTTGATTCGATGTCGTGTTATTGATCCTCCCGAATAACCCCTTGAACAAATCACTCAATACACTTCTCTTTTATATTTACTATGAATGTGACGTAACAACGTTCGATAATCGATGTTTTTAGCGTGTAAACTTAAACTTAATAACAGGAGTACACTTATAATTATACTGAAATAAATAACGTCGAACGTCTCAAATGCGCAGCTACACAATTGTACATGATCTTCTTAAAGTTATACGAATACGGCGACGAAAAGATTCGAAAGTGATCTGTCGCCGTTTTAGTAAAAAAAAAAAAAAAAAATACTGTAATAGTGTATATTTAAGTCAAGAGAGATAACTCGAAACAAACAGATTTATCGTATACTGACTATTCGATTGGCCATTAGATGCAACAAAATTAATCAATCACACGCGCATTCTATCATTATTTTTCTTCTTTTCATCACAAGCTTGACCCTCCTGAGACACAATTGAACTGAATTATGAATCGATAGTTTTGTTACGTCTTTGGAACAATGAACATTTATGCTTTATCAAAAGGACTTTGTAAATAAGTATTGTATAAATTTCAAGTTTTTTATAGAATTACTAGTCTGTAAGATTACGCATTATGATATAGTTTATAATATCTAATTTTTAATATCAATGAAAGAATTTAATGAAGTTCTAGACTTCCTTTAATAAACTATGAAACTTTTCTAAAATATATTACTTATTAAAAGATATGAATATATTACAAAAACAACTAGTTTTTTATCGGTAGCGTAAAATGTTTGTAAAACTAATTTAAACTAAAGTTTGTAGAGAAAAAAAGTTATTCTCAAAGAAATTGTTAAGTTTATAAACTATATTATCATTATAAGATATATAGAAAGTATATAAGTTTCATGAAGATACGATCCAATCTATTTGTCTAATTTTCTAATGATATCGTACATTTTTTAATGAAGTCAGACTAAATTATATTGACTTTTTATTAACACAACCTATCGACAACAGAGGGTTAAACTTACTTTATATACTTGTCTACGTATTTCGCGTCTCAGTGACAAAGTATTGCCATGATCTAAATCGTGTTTCTCTCCTTCGAGGACTATCTGAAAATTATACTTTACTCCGCGTCGATGCGACTAAATATATACGATTATTGGCTTTCCCTAACAATACAAACCTACACTCAAAGGAGGTAAAACTTTACGTTGCGATCATCGCAATCACAATTACATTCGCACCAATGAATGAAACAAAAAAAAAGTTCGAAAGATTCACCGAATTTTACGATATACTCTCTAAATATACTGTAGATGATTACACAGAGATGAATCGATCTGATTATATTCATATTGTTCTTTGAGCTGTATACTGATTCGTGATACAAAAAAATACCGCATAATGTATACATTATGGACGCGGCGACAATAATGGCGTTAAGACGTCCGTGATTAATATACTGAAAAAAAACACCTGCATATCAAAGCGCGCAGAGCTATTTAAGTGACGTACGGTATATAGTGGAAGGTAAAGTTAATCCGATTAACTGCATTTTCAATAGATATGATTGAAAAGTGAACAAAAAATTATTGCTGTGATGTAAACGATATTTTTGTCGGATAAACATTGTATGTCAACAATTGATTCGAAAATGCCGTTGGTCATACAAGCCTCACTCGGATTAACTCTACGCTCTCCACTGTTGCAAAATATATAAAGAAAAAGAACAAAAAAAAGAGAGCGAGAGAGGAAATAAATCTTCAAAGAGTTTTGGCCTAATCTATGTGTCACATCGATGTGTTACCTATATCTTTATCTACTTACGTCACCGTCAATCTACGTAATATTTAATACAAAAATATAATCGTGCGACAGACAGTTGAGTTATATCCATGTGTACAAGACAGAAAATACAAGACGCATACACAAACACAAAACCGTACGTAAAGCCGGTGTATCTCACCTTGCGACGCATTATAATAGTGCAGATTTGCGATCTAATATGAATACATATAGTGTAAGCGCGCGAGCATAGTTACACCTGCAAAAGACGCGCGCACACAAACTTTACACACACATAATGCATTTCTAATGGGGAAAATCATGCACTAACTCTCCTGTGTAACGCTGATATATTATACTGTCGACTGCGATAACAAAATACACGCTGCTTCGATGTATTATTATTAATATCGTTATTAAAAAATATCGTTCAAAGTCCGCATGTGTATTATGATCAATTCACATTATCGATTTATTCTCCAAGCCAGGTGCAACATTTATCAGATTTCGAAGATTAATTGCTTTCAACAATTTTCTTGTCATTCGTTGGAACAGTTATGAGGCCCGGACTCCGTTAAGTTATCTATCAAGGACATACAACCAAATTCGTCGGTGAACAAACAACTTCGTCGTTTTCAGAGCACATACACGAAGATTAAAACTAACTATGCATATATTACAGATGCAAAAATAAAATAATTAACAAATCATCGCTGTTGCTGTAAGTATATGATTACTGAATTACACGATTACAACGCGTACAACATTTGTCAGTAAAATAAATTACGAGACTTATGATTACTATAATTATTATCCGTATTTAGTTGCGTTGCCGTAGAAAGTAAAATTAACCATCGATTGGATATTAATGCTCTTTTCATTACTTATTGTAAAAGAATAAATATAGATGCGAGACCGTTAAACGGTAATTATATAAAAGAAAAACAATATTGCAATTATACTTTATATTTCTACTACGTATACTTAATATATCTTAGTGAGAAACGGAAGTTTTTTCCAGCCCGTTGAGAAAAACAAACAAAATATGAAGAAAAAAAAATTGAATATATATGAAGTGAATAAATATGTATATCTATACACATGTGTATAATAGTCTATAATTTTTCATATTGTTGTACGAAATTTTTAAGTTTATATTAAAATGTTTTGTGCATTCATAAAGGAGTATTAAACGTTTGTCATTCATTAAAAGTATCTTTCCACTACAAATCCTTTTACAGCATACATCTCACGCATCATTTATTACAAATAATTTTCTTGCAAAAATTCTAAGTATTTCTTGTATTCTGAAAAGGAAGTGAATTAAAATATCAATTTTATCATTTTTTTTTTATTTCTTAATTAAACGTTACATCTTACAAAACGTAATACGAACTTTAAGATCAAGGCTAAATCTGCGTCACATTTAAGAAAATTAAAATATAGAAACGTTTTCGTTGATTTTACTGCTATACAGTTTTTTTTATGTATACTTTTTTTACGGATTATTAACAGTGTTGGAAAGTGGGGATTACTGGCTTGACAGTTTATATTTCATTTTCAATCGTTTGTGCAATCATCGTCATCATCTTACCGCAGCCACTTAGATCCGCAGTAAATTCGTATTATTTTCACAAGTTTTTTTTTTTACAATAAATAAATATTTGCTTCCGTTAACAATATCTTTCAGATATTATTGTAGATTTTGTACAAATAATTTTTATAATAGTCTACGACACTTGTAGATTTCAACATTTTCGTATAATAAAAAAACATACATTTGCCATAAAGCTAGTCATATCAACGGAAGATCTGAATTATTATTTTTTTATATAGTTACACATTCTTCTTATAAAAAAGTTCATCTTAAATAATTAACACACAATTTTCTTTTTATGTATAAACTGTGTAATTGAATCAAATGCTTGATTTCTTTTTACTTTAATGTAACGAATCTACACATAATTACTGAAAGACACTATGTAAACACCAAAGTATTAAAATGAATGCAGATTATAGTGAATATTCGTAAAACTAGGCGACGCATTCGGAATATTATTCTAAAAGGTTAAAATTAATGCTTCAACTATCTTTTTACGTTCTATTTACATAAACTTGCGTTATTAATATCGCACGGTACAGAACGTAATCTATTCAGTATATGCAATACTTATTTTTTCTTTTGTATTTTTTTATAAAAAATGTTTTTTTTCACGAGTCAACCCGTAAACTAACATATAATTGCTCAAATTTAATCTGATTTCGTAAATTTTGTCATAAATTCTTACATAAATTATTTTTCACTTTAATTAAACAAACAAAAGAAATGATACAGTGTAATGTACAAGTATGGACTATTTTCGTGAAATTAATGAAAATTGGATTATATTGTGAAGCGACAAAATCTACGACTGGAAACTATATTACTTGTCTACACAAACTGGTTTAACTTAAAAATTAATGGACTTTGTTTATACTTTGTGTTTGCACTGACAAAGATGCATTAGATTTTAGTGCTTTTTGAAACGTCTTGTAATATTTATTTGAAAATATTTCTATTTTTTCGCGAAGTAAATTGCATTAGAGTTCATATTAACTGCATACGAAATAAAAAGTAATTCAAAGAAAATGTCATCCGTACTAAAAAAATAGTCTCCGAATGCTTCTTGAAAGTCTGACATCTTCAAACTCCACGAACCTCGCACGCCGTGCCTGTATGGGTTCCTCTACGAATCTAACTCGGAAGATATTCTTATCTCACAATAGTTTTCTCTCACTGCATCCTATGACTTGTTATCATGGAACTTGAGATAGTGAATCTTTAGTGCTCGCAAATTGGGATACTTGACTTTGCACTTGGGACAAGCTGTGCTCTGGCAGTTCTTTATAGTATAATTCGTCAGATCCGTCTCAGACCAAAGAGTACTCTTGTTCGCCCCAGATTGGTAAATGCCCTTGTGCATGGTTAGCATATGCTTGGTCATTGCGGCCTTGGAGAACACGTGCCTGTCACACAACAGACAGTTGAAGATCATGCTCGAATGCGTCGTTTCGTGGTTCTTCAATGAACTAAGGCTGCTGAAAACTAGCTTGCAGCCCTGCGCGTAGCACGGGAACGAGGCGCCCTTAGTCTTGTGCTTATGGGCGAAGTGCTGCTTCAGATTCGAAAGTCCAGGGAATTGTTTGCCACAAAGGTTGCAGCTGACGAGACCTTGGTTGCTGACGACCGGCACGCAATCCTTCGGCTCCGGAGCCAAACTTTTAATGGGAGAAGCGGCTTGCTTGTGCGCAAGCTGCTTGTGCTGGTAGAGTACACTCATATTCGGGAAAATCATTTTGCAAATGTGGCAAGTCACCGGTCTCTTCTTTAAAAGTTGACCATGAGCGCCACGTGTTGGTAAACTGGAGTAATCCATCTCGAGAGGCTCGTCTTTGATTTCAGTAGCAGGGTCCGGCGGTGGGTGATGCACCAGTGCCGTCGTTGTTATTTTCTTTGAAGCCTGCATCTGTGAACGTGCCACATTCTGATGACAAGGCGAAGCTTTATGTCGCCGGAGTGAAGCTTCAGTGGCGAAGTTCTTTTGACAAGCGTGACAGTAATGACGTTTGGTTTGCAGCGAATGCAGATTCATCATGGTACTAGCGGGCAGAACCTTGTGCAGTTTCTTATGACGTAGGAAGAGCTTACGATTGCTGTAGTACTTACCGCAAACATCACAACAGAAAGCCTTTTTAGGGACTTCGGAAACTGAGACTCTGTTATTTATCGGTCCACTGAGTATGGGATTCTGAGAGTGCCAGATCATGTGGTTCTCTAGTGATTCTTCGTCCGAGAACTTGTTAGTGCAGAGTTCGCACTGCAGATCTGTCGTGAAGCTCTTCTCAGGTTTGTTGCGAGCACAGTGCACGTCCCAAAGATGTTTCCTCAGCATCTCCACGTCAGCAAAACGATCATCGCAAACCTGGCATTGCAAACTAGCGAGAGCATTCAGCTGCTTCTGAGATGGATTGTTGGGAAAAGACTTTCTAGCTTTGGCTGGCTTTGGCATAGCGGAAGTCATCGTATATCCAGGAGCACTCATAGTCTTCTCATTGAGACTGGCGTTTTGGTCGACTTTCAATCGGTAGTTTGAACGTAAGTGCCAACCACGATGAGTCTTAAGAGACTGTTCCTCGCGGAAGGTTTTACCGCAGATGTCACAAGCGTAACCACGCGGTGTTAGGACAGGTATCGTACGGCGGAGAGCCGGTGGAGCTGATTGTCGCATAGTACTGGGTTGTGCACGTTCGTAATGGCTCTCTTTGTGGACATTCTGACAATGAAGTATGAGGTTTCCTTGGTAGGTAAAGGTCTTCGGGCACTTGGGACACTGCATTAACGGTTTGCCAGTTGTAGCAGAAAACTGGGGCGTCGGTACAACCTGAAAATAAACATTTTAGTTACATGCTTACATGAGCTATTATATTAATTTAATTTTAATGTAATAATAGTATTTTTTATTAACCTGTGGTGGTGTTTGTGGCTGACGCGGCATTTGAGATGGATGCATTGCATGAGCCGACAATACATGTTCATCGTGAGCTTGGGATGACTTGAAACGTCGCTTACAAACGTCGCAGCTCCAGCGGCGCTTCATGTTCTTGATATGCAAATTCCTCTCATGTCTTTTTAGATTCGCATAGTTGGAAAAGTTTTTACCGCACGGGTAACAATGATGGAATTTTCCTCCCGGATCAGACGTAGCCGACATAGACGACTCATTCATGCTGCTATGCGAGTTATACTCGATGCATGAGCTATTGGCGTTTTGCTCGACCGCGTCATCAATGCCGTGCTCCTTCATGTGTATCTCGAGAGCCCCAGAGCTGCTAAACATGCTGCGACATATGACACACGAATAGATCTTTACCTTCAGGTGAAGATTGCGATGCTCCGTGAGTTCAAGCTTCGTAGCGAATCTTTCGCTGCAAAGAGCGCAATTGAATGGCTTTTCACTAGCATCCAAAGGATCCTCAGTGGTATTCTTATCATCCAACATAGAGCTGTCGTTTTCCAGTTGCT
This sequence comes from Cecidostiba semifascia, assembly GCA_900474235.1. Taxonomy (NCBI): domain Eukaryota; kingdom Metazoa; phylum Arthropoda; class Insecta; order Hymenoptera; family Pteromalidae; genus Cecidostiba; species Cecidostiba semifascia. Next base: position 9,611 of record UCQR01071911.1, read on the forward strand.
GCTGATGTTGTTCATTCGCGACTTCATTGAGATTTTCTTTGTCCTTTGAGAAAACGCGATGCGTCTCGTGATGAGCGAGGTACTCATCAGCTGTAGGGAATCTTGCGTGGCACGTAAAGCAAGTGATCTCGCGCTTCTTGTGATCGCTGAACACGTGCGAGTAGAACTTTTTGTACACAAGGTAGGTCATGCTGCAGTGAGCACATCTGTAAGACGTGCGAATATTTTCCGCCAGAGAAGAGCAAAGATCGCGATGTTTGAACATGTTTGGCTTGTACCTGTAGATCATACCACACAGGTCACAAGTGTGATTGTGAGCCGGATCACCATTCATGTATGGTCCTGCAATTTTGTTGGTAATGGAACGTTTTGAAGGCGAGGACTCCGCTGTAGGAGCTAGTGAAGGCGTGGCTATAGGATTAAGTTTTGGTGGAGACCTCAAAGGTTGCTGTGCTAGCTGCTTGTGCTGCTTATCAGCATGCATAGCTAAGTGTGTTAACAATTCCCTTCGATTAGCAAAGGGTCGAAGACACATGTTACATGTAAAATACTTTTCATTGCCTCCTTTGGGTACAACAAGAGCAATTTTCATAGCACATTCAAAGGATGCACCACAATGAAGTTTATACATTGATCTGTCAGAGAACTCAGTAAGGCAAGCGATGCAAGTGTACGGTCGTAAATCAGGCATATGCTGTCTGATATGATTCAAAGTATGTCTTCTATCGAAGAAAGTTTGTTTGCACGAGTAGCAAGAGAAAGTTTTCAACTGGCCAATGATGTTCTTTTGAACTGGTGTTAGAGGGTCAGTTTTTATCATCTGCTCAAATTCTGCGTCTTCGGGATTGCTTTCTTGCTGAATTTCTGCAGAGAGTGCCGCGTTATCAGGATGCTCAGAGAGTTTCGATTTTTGCTTGTTCACTGGCGGTTGATTCACAACTTTGACGACTTCGTTTGATCCTAAGCTATTGACAATGCCATGGTATCGAGACATATGCTGCATGAATGAGTGTTTTGAATGCAAGTAAATTTTACAATTCACACATTTTTTCTTGAATAATTTGGCTCCTCTAAAGTGCGTATGAGGTCCACGTCGATATTTCCTTCTTGCTCCAAATTTTTGTGTAGAATCTGCTTCCATTATTCTGTCAGTGTTCACATTGTTGGCTGCCACTGCCATTGGGTTGATTAAAAGTTCTCCACTATTTACCGACTCTATATCAACATTGCAATCATCTTCATCTTCTGTATCTAGAGGTTCATTTTTTATTTGTATCTCCGGAAGTATCTCTTTATCTGTCTCACTGACTTTTGGAGATTTCTCCAACTCCGATGCCTTAGCCACAGAACCAGTGGCAGGTGCAGCATTAGTTTCTGAGTCAACATCCATACCATTTTGTACAGCATGATTGGTCTAAAAAAAGGTGAAAGCACGTTAACATAGGACAAAATATAATTCGACATTAGAAACAAAATCATGCATTTAAAGGAACATACAGCATTAGATTCATTTTGTGTATTATTTGGAACATCGTCATCCATTGGCTCCTCTTTTATGGTCACCATCGTCTAAAATATTATCAGTAAACTTGTTTTAGAAAAAAAGAAAAATGGGAATTGACATGGAAATCATTGCTTAACGATGTAATAACAACACATAGCCAGTCAAAGTTTAATATTGTGCAACTTACCACGGCTGTGTTTTGCTTCGAAATCAGCCACTGTTGGAGTTTTTCTTGGGAGCGCAAACATGTATCCTTGTAGGAGTGCCAGTGGTTGATATTTTTGATGCAAGATGTACATACTAGCGTTGACAATTTATCATTAGAAGAAACCTAGGGTGTAAACAAAAACTTTGATAAGAAAATAAAAACAACCAATGAGATATACAATAACAACAACAACAATTGACAAAAGTACGGAGAGCTGCTCCATTGCTCCAAAATCACCAAGAGACTAAACAAGCAATCAAAAACCGGTCACTGAAGCATCGGAAGATCAACGAGTCGACGAGGAATAAATCCTCGTCCAACGCGGCGGCATCACCCTCGGCGTAACCTCTCTCCCGGGCACCTAACCTTAAAGCCCGCCAATGCGGCGTTCGGCCGCAACAAAGAAACCATCCCACTGTTGATACACAGTGATCCATCCCGATCCCCGTGCGAAGACAAAGGACAAACCTTGATAGAGAGACAAGCCCGTATTTTCTCAACGAAGGGCACGGAGACGTGCGGCACGCCAAATATCGAGGACCTCGTTTGCTCGGTGGTCAGGCAGAGGCGGCAGGCGTTTTCCAAGCCACTGATCTCGACGACGTCCTCCATCGCGTCCCCCGGCTGTGATAATGATCGGACTATTGTTGGCTGCTGCTGCTAATATAACTTCCACGCGACGGAGCCGACATTCGGGTAGCTGCTGCGGTGACGGTGACCGATGCCGCCAGTATTATCTACACCTACACACATACAATAGCCAGAGCCGGATAGACAGTTCGAGTGGTTCCTCGCGTTCCTGGTCGCTTTGATTTCACAGGACTTTTTTTTTTGCGCGAATCCGCGAATGCATGGGTATGCGGAACGGGCTGGAACGGCGGCGGGACTCGTAGCAGAGTGCGTGCGCGCGGAAGACTTTGGAACTACTCGTCAACTCGCATGGTCAAAGCGACGACTTTTGTCGATTGTCTTCCGTATTGTTTTTTGTCATTATTATTGTCTACGGGATGGATATTGGTTCGAGGAATTATGTAGTGTAATTAGCAG
>UCQR01071911.1:13048-23642 GCA_900474235.1 Cecidostiba semifascia
TTGGTGACTTCTCTGCAGGTAAGGTAAGCTTACAATTTATTATTGATCTTTAAAAATGGAAATTATTTATCGATACTTGATGATTTAACTACACATGCAATTATAAATTAAATTACTTTTTCAATCCTGTTTAATAACGCAACTATACATTGAGTTATTAGCATAATTACAAATTCGAGTTTAAACATTTCCCTTTAAACGATTTATAAGTAGGTATTTTATATAAGAGTAAAAACATCGTCTCAGTACATAACAGAAATTTTATTTTTTTTTTACAAAATTTTGCTTACAATCAGAAACTGATATTACACGAAATAGAACTTTTCTCAATTGAAAGGAAATAAGGCATATAAACAAATATTGTCTTATTTTTTTACGGAAACAAAGTTAAAATCAAATCTAATAGAATACGAATTAATTGTACTATTATAATATATTTTCTGGTCATTGGTTCTTTTTTCATTATTATTTGACTATGTGCTATAACACTTTTTACAACGATGCGTTTGTACACTTCTATATTTTTGTAGCAGTCTAAATATAGTTTGAGCTTTGCAGGTGTCACATGCAACAGTACATATTTTTATTCTGTAGCGTTTTTCTTATAACATTGCAGTGAGGTCGTTAAGAAAAATACTTTTTTAATTGTTTCTAATGCAGCCCCATTAATATTAGACAAAATGTGTATTCAAACTTTTAAAATATAACTTGGCCTTCTAAAGCAATCGTGCTCTATTAAATAAGTGAAATTATATTGGACAATTTGAGTAAATATTAAAGTTATATTTGATTGATTCAAACAAATCTGAACTTGATTCTCCAGTAAGCTTCATTTTATGATTGACCTAGTATATTATAGGAACACTACGGAATTGCTCAGTGAAGTAGCGAGGTGGTCAGGTATACGACTTTTGAATTTCCTAAGGTTGTACAAAAATAAGAGAAACTTTTACAACAGTGGTGTTTGTAAATGTCGAATTATACTGGTCGAATTTCTAGTCTCTTTATACAATTTCCATCTCTCGGGTATCTAAATATATTGATCTTACAGATTTCTTTCCTCGTTTCTCCCATAACTTTTTATACATATATATATCTTTATGCAACTTTAACATTTGCGCACCCATTTACATGTAAGTACATATTATTTCTACGGGAAAGAACACATATTCATTACACTTGCTTTTGCAATATATAATAATATCTATATAGTTTTTCGTTTCGCCAGCGAATGTCATTTGTTTATATAATCAATTATACATATTCGTTCGTAAGGCCTTGCATAAACAAACGAAAAGGGAGAGCCTCTGGAGTACATTTTATATTTTGGCATATGTATGTGTATATAGTAGTATATATTATATGTTGTAACATAATTCAAGCGGCATCGACTGGTACATGAACGTTGAATATTTAAATAAGGGTCGCGCGCGCGCGCGAAATTTGAATCGGCCAACGGCTTCCGGTTCGACTCGTTCCCTCGGTCCGGCCGTTTGAATCTGATGATATTGGATAGTGGAGACGTCTGCGCGCGACGATGACGGCCAGCCATTGTACCAGTGCTCAAGTCGTTAGGCAATTGGAACTCAAACAGGAATTCCGTTGTGATTGATGCTCTCGAAGATAATCTTGCACATTGAAACGAGCGTCGTCCGAGTCGCCTCCCTCTTGTTTGTTTGCTCGTGCTTTCAGTTCCCTGAAAATTTTTTCAAAATAATTTTACATATCTTATAAAGTTTTGAAATTTCGGAGATAATCAAATTTTCAAAAACCAGTTGCTTATCCTAGCAGTGAGTTCCCCTGCGGATTACAGTTTTATCTTTTAACGCTCAGAGCTCTAAACTGCAGCTTTACGATATTTACACAGGCTCGCGATAAAAGTCCCGTGTCTATACAGATAAGACGTTCTTTAACGACGACTCCTAATCGTCACGAGTAAACACTCACCTGGCGACCGCGTGAAAAGCCAATTCGACATTGAGGCCCGTCTTGGCTGAGGTCTCCATGAAGGGCACCTTGTACTCGTTCGCCAGTCGCTGTCCGTCCTCCCGTCTCACGATTCTTTCCGAACCGCAGTCGCACTTGTTACCTGTAATCATCATTTTTTCATCTATGAATCCATTACCACACTTTATGATTTGGTAAAATTTTAGTCATATATCTATCTATGATAAAGATATACATCGAGTCACGCCCGATTCCATCCAACACTGCATTCTTCACCGATTCGTATATATTATATAGCCACATCGGTCTCGTCGCGTTCGGTCTCTATTATATAGCTAACCGATGACCGCCAGGTATTTTTAACGCGCGCAAGCAAGCAACACACGCACACTCACCCAGCAACATAATGACGACGTCGTCTTGAGCGTATTCTCGGATCTCGCCCAGCCAGGCCCTGATGTTATCGTAGCTCTGCTTGTTCGTCACGTCGTAGAGTAGCAGCAGCGCTGGAAGCCAGAGTTAAAAAAAAAGTCATCGATTATGCAGCGCATCTCGCGCTATTATGTACGATTCTCTGCTTATAATATAGAGGCGAGCTTGTCTCGGGAGGTGTAAAGGCCATCGCTATAGAGCTTGCCGCGACATTTGCATAAGAAAACATAAGGCTGCTGATTATATTCTTGACGCGCAAGCAAACGCGCGTATAATGTGCCCGTGACGATTTGAGAAGCTGTTTTATTTTTTGGTGCGGTTTTAGAAGTTGAAATAAGTAATTATTCAGGTTCTTGAGAGGCAATTACTGAATTCGTAATTATTTCGTGTGAAAGTTGTGCAAACGTATAAGTAGTATAGTTAATGTAATAATTTTCCAACACGAGTCGCTTGAATTAATTCACTGTAACGATAGTAAAATAACCAAAGTTCGTAACGAAACTCGTCGCAAAGCCGACTAGCTATACAACTCGGTGGTACACGCACCCACACTTTACGAAAAATCTCGTTAAACTTCTGAGAAATTCGTAACGCGCACGTCTTCAGCATTCGGTATATATACTGGAGAGCGAACTTGGCGCTAAACTCGGCAATAACATTAGCCGCGTGCGTTATGCCCCGAGGAGATAGAGATAGAGAGAGATTGATTGTTTGACACGAGGGAAGTACTACTGCGGCGATATTGTTCTTCAACGCAAATTCCTTGAAGCAGCGGAGGAGATGCTCCACTTTACAAGCGAGAATCTAGCGCGTACACCTCCGAGCGCCTACTACATATACAGAGAGACGAGTTTGCCGCTCTCTTATTAATTCATATCCGAGCGCTCGACTGCACTCTCCGTATAATTTCATCTTATTTTCCATATGAATAATTCGGGACGCTCGTCAATGCGCGACGTGCGCGACCATTTGAATAGAAAGAGAGAGAGAGAGAGAGAGAGACTTATCTTTTTCTTCTTGCGAGTATTAGAGCCGCGATTTTTATGCGCTGCAAGTGGTATTTTTTAATTTTAAAGAGCCGTATGCCGGTAGTCTGTTTTTATTCGCGGAAAAGGCGGATTGCGTTCCTCTCTAGAGCTGAAATGATGATACGCGCGGAGAGCGAAAATTATGAGGTTAAGGATCTTTTACCATGTGCGTCACGGTAGTAAGCATGCGTCACGCTTCGAAACCTTTCCTGTCCAGCAGTGTCCCATATCTGAAGCTTGACCTGGCTGTCGTCCACAGTGACCATTTTGTTCTGTAAAATAACGTTATATGGTTAATTTTGCCGTTTCGAGTGCGCAAGAGGGGACAATTTGTTATTGACGTGTAATGCTTTGTTTTATGTCTGATTATGAACAATGATGATATTATGTATGACGTTGCGGTATAACATTTATAGATTTATTATTCTTAAGACATTATTACATTGTTCAGACTCATTAGAATCTTATCAGCTATTCCTATTCAACGCTACATATATATAGTAATAGTAAAAAGAATCACCCGAAAGTCGATGCCAACGGTGGTAATATAGTTTCCGGACAGAAACTGACCATCGCGGAATCTTGTGAGAATGCAGGTTTTTCCTACTCCGCTATCGCCCAACAGCATGACCTACAGATTTGTAAATATTGTTAAATAACCTATTGAATGAACTTCAAGCGCAGCAACGGTCTCGGTGGCTAGAATTGTTATCGACGATCTTTTACGATACACGATTTGAAAGGTCAAATTGAATTTTTATACTCAAATAATTTTTACAGTATAAAATTCAAGGAATTTTTCAAGATTATTTAATACCTGACGAGAAAAAGCCATGACAGGATTTAAGAAAAACCGTTCTCTGAAATCGTAAGCTGAGTGCTTGAAATCTAATTTTATTTCTCAGAAATGTAAAGTGTGCAGCTTTTTAAAGGATTTCTTTCGTAATGCGCAAAAAATCTAAGGCGACAACTAATTTGAATTTGAAATAATATTAAATCATTTGCAAGGCGAAGCTTTTACCACGTTTCATTTTCCTTAGTCGATCAAATAATTTTCGTATTTATTCATCAGTAGATAAATGCGCACACATATAAGTGCCACACGGTACGTTTCCCTGGACTTCGTTAATATTCGTTGTTTATTTAAATATATTGAGAAATAAAAACAAAAATGGATACAATCGTGTAACCGGAACGAGAACAAACAGCAATTTAATTTGCAACCAGTTATTATTTACTATTGTCTCATGTTGTGCATACACACTGAAAATTGATATTTCAAAAAAGAAAATTCGTTTAAACAATTTATTCCAATCAATACAAATATAAGCATGTTCATAGAGGACGGAGCGTAAAACAAAAAAAAAACTTGTAAAAAGGTCGAATTCAATAAACTCATTAACGCTGCGCAGTTCAGCGTCGACGCGAAAGCGTGTCTAGCCGGTCTATAACAAATTCTAGCCACCGCGAGAAGCGTCGTTGAGAGGCGCTCTTAGTAAAAGGTATCCGGCCTGCAGGCGCAGCTGCCAGGTAAGCCAGGCGGCGAACCGCGACAAAGACAAGAGGCAGACAGAGACAGAGGTAGATATAAATCGAATCGTGGGGGGGCAGCACCTTGCAGTGAAGGTCACAGTGCTCGGGTGTGGCCTGTGCCGAGCAGGCGCTGTCGTTCGACGACTGCCTGCGCGCCGCATAGTGGGGGTTACCGGCCCCGGCCTGCTGGGCCCGGCTGTTGGAGGTGGAGGGGGGCCAATCAGAGCCGCGCGGCCCGGTGGACCCCGTCGACTGCTGCCTGGCGACCCGCGCCACCGCTACTGGCTCCTGCCTGCTCATGAAAGCCTGCTCCGCGGAGCACCAATTTGCTCTTCTTCTTCTCGACCACTCCTTGGCCAACGGACCGCGTGCTCGCGGATTTCTTCGCTGCGCTGCTGGTGCCTTGTGCCTCGGTTCGAGCGGCAGGGCCCCACGACGATGACTCTCTCCCTCTCGCTGTTTCTCCTGCTGCTGCTATATAAAAGCAGCCTGGGGTATGGGATACTCTGCAAACACTCGCGCGACTACAGCGGCGGCGGATATCGGCGAACGCAGCCAGACCGAGAAGAGGTCAGTCAACCTCGGCTCTCTGCTGCCGCGAGTAGAGTCGCGGAGAAGGAGGAAAAGGACGCCGCTCACGCTAAGCACGCTTGCTTATGTATATATAGCTATACACTCTTGCGCACTGCAACGCGGACTCGCGTCGTTGTGGGCCCGAGCGTTACAGGAGCGTAATGCTGAGTTATAGTGCCCTCGCGGACGGATAAAGTTGAAAATTCGTCGATTTTTTGTAATGTTAGAGACTAATAATTTATTTTCTTCTATGATGTAGAAATTTCATATTTTTTTTTTAAATTGTTTTAAGTATGTTATTTGTTGTCACTTCCTATATATCACAAAACTATGAGACGGATTGAGTTATACATTGGTTTGGCTGCTTCACTTTACCCTAAAACACACATCGATATCGTAAAATATATACTTACACTTGCATAAATAAAAACTAATCTAGCAATAATTCAGTAATATAAGTTCATAGAATAGAGTAATTAAATTTTTATCTGGAAAGTTTATAGACACGAGCAAGCTGCGAAGTTCAGTCATTGTGCTAGTCAATGAATCGGCAGAAAATCAATACGTTTTACAGAAAGCGAACAATGTAAATCCATTTCTATAAGTTTCATACGCCAGAACCCTCTCACTGATGTTCACACGCCTAAATCATACGTATAATCGTGGGAGTAAAGCGCTTACAACACTTATCGCAGACTATCGTGTAAATCATTTTTGAAGGTAAACCCATTCTATTTCACATCAGACAAGATAACTTGCCGAGAAATTCTGTTGCAGCTTCAAACCATCATTTTTTTTAACAAACAGACAGTTACAGTGCGTCAGGCAGTACATGCGAACGACGCCAAACGATGTTATGTATACGAACGAGCAGCTAGCTACGAAAAATCAATCGAACTTAATTAACGGAACACAAAAAATACACCGCACGTGTGCGCTTCTCTCTTTAAAAGAGCGCCAGTGTAGTGGAACATTGAGAATATAATAAAGCAAAGCAATTAATGGGCAAAACGAGCAAAGTGTGTGTATTCGAATATACACATCAACTTGTACGGAGAAAGAGAGACGTTTGCGAATAGAGCGACGGGTATAAGAGGAACTTTTGAAACTTTTGCGGTTACTAGATGGCAGCGCGCAATGCTTTCAGCGTATACTACTGTCGTGTCAAAATGTTGCGCGACGGGGACTAAGTGAATATTCACGCTAATGGATGATTGTTATATTCGGTTGGTTGGCTCCTCCGAGATGAAATTAGCTAACTACGTGACAGCGATAATACATTGTTGCAGCTTATGTATACAAACGAGCCCTTCTGTCTAAAGTTTTAGCTTGATGGATTATTATATTAAGGATACACGTGTAATTTAGCGTTAAAAGCTCTATCATTGAAACTAATGAAGGTTGCATAGTCGTTCTAATACAATATTTTAATACTGCGTCACTTTTGGAGAAAATGAAAATATTTAACTGGGCGCGGAGCAATGCGTAGATAGAAGTTATTTTGCACGAAAAACAAAATAGGTTACGTTCCAATTTGGACGGATAAAAAAAGTATAAACTTTTAACGAAGCTTTTCATAAAGTCGACCTCACTGCATAATCAAAGCAAGCAGCGTCCCGGGAACGGAATCTATACAATAAAATCAAGCTTCCTGATGATGCTTGTCTTCTCGGCTGCTTCATTATAATATTCAACGAAACTTTAGCACAAATATTGTTACTTCTACAGCCTGGTAAGCACAGGATTAACCTTCTATGCTATAACTTTGAAGCGATGGATTAATTTTACGTTAATTTCAGCCAAGGTAACGATAGCAATTGCGAGCATTCATTCGATTAATGTACCGAAGAGCACGAACCATAAAGTCCGATTTAATTTGCAAAAAAAAAACATCAGAGGTATTTCAATAGCCTAGCGTGTTTCTATATACTTTACGAGCGACGAGAAAAAAGTCAAAAGCAACGACGCGCGAGCAGTGACGACCCCCCACACGTAATAAAAAAAGAACAATAAAGCGAAATAAAAGAGTCATCGAGGATGCCAACTCTGCATTCTCGAGGGCCGAACGAGCGGTGCAAACTCGTTTTTTTTGCTTGACTTATCCCCGGGCCAACTGCGCACCATAAAGAAGTTAATGGTCTCGGGAAAGGAAAGAGAGGCGCAGCCTCAGCCGGGCCCACCCACGATTCGGACGAAAAGAGAAGACAGAACAGCATCTCTTGGGATGTGTATATGGGACCGAGGTTCCGACTAGTGGCGCTCTGTCAGCTCGTGCGGGGACCCATAGCAGCATAATATTCCCTCTCACGCGGGCTTTCCATTCTCTCTCTCGCTCTGATGCTGTAAAAGCAGTCTTTGTGAGCGCGGGGCACTGACACCATCTTGTCACGTGACTCACGACTGCTGCAGGCTGCCTTTTTCCTGCGGCCGCTCGCTCTCGCGCCTTTATGCGCGGCTGGCTCGTTGTTGTCTTCTGTGTGTATACACAAGAGGCCACCGCCGGCGCATGTGTGCGCTCACTCACTCACTCTCTGTGCTGTTGCTGCCGCCGCCGATGTGAGTATAAAGTATCGTCGCGAGAGAGACTGGGAACGAGCCTTGATTCGAGTCGTTATGCAGTGCGAGTGACTGCTGCTGCAGCATGAGCTAGCTCTTTGAAAAATTATAACGTCTATATTTATGGGGCTTAATATCGCTGATGATATATGCCGGAGTTTTATGTGCTTTGCTTTTATATAGTATGTATATAGAAAAATGAAGTATATTAAAAATCTTGATAAATATTACGCAATCGCACATAAGGAGCTCCTACGCATTTCTTTCTGCATGGGCGAGCTCAGCAGCACATGACGCGAGAAGTCAAAGACTACTCGGTGCTCTTACGCAACTACTACTTGCGCGCGAGCGCGCGTCACTACGAGCGAAAGGAAGAAACACGCCGAAATGCACGCACGCACTCTCGTTAGAGTGTGTTACACACGCGACTCCAAGCTTCGCGTAAGCGCGCGCTGAGTTGAACGTCCTGAACGACTGTATGTACGACTTGTCGGAGGTTTTTGTCCTCCTTACATAAAGACATCCGGTTATACACGATTGCTATGTCGTCGTTGCGCTTACGACTGTGAAAAGTCGTCGTCGACGATGGAAAAAGAAAAATTTCTCGCCCCGATACGAATTATGCGATCGTCTTATATATACACCGGTATATAAGAGATCAGAGGATTCTTACGCGAGTAGGACTTTCTAATCAGAAAGAGTCGAGTCAGCGTTAATTGCTTGTGATCGAGGGAGAGAGAGAGAGAGTGAGAGAGTAGTACTGCGTTCACCAATCGGAATCGGGATGTTTCTATCGGGAACACGTTCTGATAAGGCTAATTGCGCGCGCGCGACTTATTTTTATACCCGGCTTTTATGCAATTCCGTCGAGGAAGTTTAATTGAGCGTTTGCTCCGGGCGTTTTGCGAAATTGATTATGTATACTTCCTGTATAACTTTGGAAACTTTCGATCACGCGTCCGAAATTTCTGTATTCGAAAAGTTAATCGTCGTCGCGTGCGAGAAAAGTGCAGTAGCGCGCGCTTGTTCTCCCCTTTTTCCGTTCGTGATTCTCTTATCGAGACACCTCCGTGTGTGTGTGACTGTGCGATTTTTGTTCCTTTTTAGACGACGATGAAGCATATGCTTGTGCGGTTATCCCGTCGGGACGATTAATCCGAATCGAAGGCGAGGCGGAGGCAATTACGCTGACGCATGTGCGGAGCTTCGAATGATGGGGAGAATTAATGGTGTTTTTTCGTGAGCCTCTATATCGGGAAATATTATATGCATCGTCGTCGTATATATAGAGTATATATAGAGCATTGGTCGTTAAGTGCCGGACTCTTTACGAGGCAGTGATTCAGATAACACGTTGATTGATGTGTTTATTCTTGTTATTTTTTTAAGCTATTTTTCACTGTATAAAATATACTTGAAAATCTTCGCGTTAAATAAAAAATTCACTGATCCTACTTGTCTGTATTGAAACGTTTAAAAATTTAATAAACTCAACCCATACATATTATAACAGTTTGTTAAGCTCTTAAAAGCACAACAGCTAATCTCTTCACTATACTTCAGCTTAAAATGTTATTACCTCAGCTATATAATCAGTATACCCCCTAATCATACTCTCTATTTTCTCAAGTTTCCCTCGCTCAGCAAGTCTCTCTAGAATCCGCAAAAAACTGATAATAAGCTCTTAAAAGCGTCGCGTCCTCGCTCATCAAATCGTGTCCCGAAACACGAAACGTCGTTAAAATAACTTTTCTCGAGCTGCTGACGACGACAACTCGAGGGGTTGATTCGCTACGACGAGTGTATATGTGTGTGCAGTGTGAGCTCGGCAAAGTGGTTGCTTAGTTTGAGGAATGGTCGGCACGCGTTTGCGGCCGCATACAATTCGATATGGCGCGTAATTAACATGCTAATTAACGTGTTGATTGTGGCGCCGAAGCGACTCGTCGTCTTGTCTGTTCTGATGTTGCTGCTTTGCTTATACTGCACCTACTTGACCTATTCGAAAGCAGAATATAGATGTACTGGGTTAAGGTTTTGGTTTGATATAATTACGTGTGAGGAAATCTGTGGTACTTTTAATATTTACCGAATTCATTTATAAATCACACGGACTCATAAGGAAATCTTCAGTGTTATAAATCAAAAAACTATTTTCTAAACGATTCAAAATTAGATGTACAAATATAAGCATCGACCCGAGTTACTTCTCAATGGGAAAAATATAGTTTACTACATTACCGATCTATGTTACTGCCTTACCGATCTAAACCCGCAAGTATGTGTATATCTGTGTATACATCGATTCGACGCCATTTTTGTCGGATAATAGCCGTGCTGCCATCTGGGTCAAGTCAAGTTTTATTTTATTGAGTCTATTATGTCAGTATTTGTAACGAATTTTAATCTTATTATATTTTAATTTTGAGAGTACAATTGCACCAGCAAATTTCCACAGTTGTAAAAAAAACCCTTCCATATTAACACACTCATTCCATATTTGAAGCCTTAAAATTGTTAAAATA
>UCQR01071916.1:3019-19700 GCA_900474235.1 Cecidostiba semifascia
CTCAGCAAGCGAAAAGCTCTCTCTCTTTCTCTCTCCGATATTTTTCTTTCGCCAGTAGAGCCGGATGTCGTTTCGAGCTGCGCTTTTCGTGGGGGATTTCGCGAAGAGCTTTTTTTGGCGGGAGATTCGTTGTTTTTTGAACGCGGAGATGGTCGAGTGTCTTCGTGGATTATGTAGCGGTCGGTTTGATTGTATTGAATTCTTATTGAATATGTATTGAGATATTTTTTTTTCATTCGCGAGTCGGTAAAAAATTCAGATTCCGTCATCATTGAGATAACGTTGCGATAATATAATATTTATTTTATAAGTCACTTTTTTATTTTCTATCGCAACACAATAGCCGACGCATTATAATTTATACACAAAATGTACATTCTTTATCCACAATTTTAAAATTTCAATGCACCATTCCTATTTCATCGGAAGATTTTTGTTAAATATTTATTTAGTACAGTCTGCAAATTTGACGAAGAACTACAACAATGGCAGAAAACTATATAATAACTCCCGAGACATCGAGCAAATTGTCGACCGACTCCTGCATTATTATGGAAACCTGACAGAAAAAAAAAGAAAAATAAAGTATCACACACACCCTAATCGCCGCTCGGAACATACATTCACCCAAAACGCTATACTCTACCCAACGATCGATTCTCTCTGCAGCCTTTCATCCTCTTCACGCTCCGCGCTATACCGTTTAGCCGCGTTGCACGTCCTCTACTATACTATACCAGCCACCCTTTAAACACCTCACTCTATGCATCTCCGCTCCTACTTTCCCTGCCTTTCACGTCCATTCAGCTCTGTGGCTCGTATAACGAGTACACGTATTTCCTCTCCGCTCTCTCGATCACGTCTATATATACGTATACTGCATATATACCTATACACAGTCGTTCGTTTAACCAGATACACCTGCGAGCAAGGATAATAGGTACCTGTGTTATACATATATGTATAGGCAAAGAAGCGACGAATAATTCTTCTTCGAGCTTGCATATTGAACGCGCTGATCTGAGAGTCTAATTAATCGTGTATTCGTGTGGGAGTATATATGTATATATACGCATGTAGAGGGATGTGTGACAATGTACTTTGATATAACTATAACAATGCGCGCGCCGATCATACGTCGAGGCTGTTAACAATGTTGTAATTACTAGCTGCGAGTGACGGCTATGAAGCGGCTTTGTTATCGCCTGCGAAATTTCCATATTGTAGATAATGTGATTAGATGCTTGATGATTAATAGTTGAATCGATGGGAATTATTATACGTTTCGAATTAACGTCGACAAACGATTTTCATATATATATATACACACACATATGAGTTTGTTCGTCATATGCTCTTGTCTCAAAGGTAAATAAATAGAATATATAATTTAACCGCAAATTTATATGATGTATATATGAACGTGCGGTTCACACGTTACACGAGTTTCCACTTTGCCCAAAATTAATCGTGCTGCTATATAATTATACATGGCGCTGTAATCGATCTATACGTAATTAAAATCCAAACGCAAATTCGAAATACAACCCTGGATTTTCTTAATTTCACAGCAAAAAATGAAAATAACTGTAGCCGATTGCAATTTCGCTTCGATAGATGCGCTCTGCAGCCACAAAACGAAATCCCCCGGTTGCACTTTTTACGCCAATTGCGCCGTGTACCTTCATATATGTATATATATTTTTTTGCTGGTGGTCGTCGAGAGCAGACGCTTTTATTTCGATATATTGCGTCTACTCTTATATATCCATCGCGGTATATAACGTTCTTGACTGTACACATAACCAACAATGCGATGACGTAAGAGCGAGACGTGATACGCGATATAGGGACATCAATGTATAGGCTGATATGGTTTAAGGCAAGATTAGACGTCGATCCCTTATTATATACGAGATTCGCGGGGAATTCGGGTTTAATGGATTTTCGGCCATCCCGATGCATACGTATATAGACGCAAGCATATACAGCGGTCGCGCCATCGGCGAAATTTGACGAGCGTTTGATTATGGATGATGGTTTATTGATTGGGGTATGGTTTTTGCGCTCGCCTAGGAGAATATTGCGTGGGCTGCCAGGATATTTGGCAGTCCTGAGGCTGCAGGAATATTCATAAGGAAGCTTGTGCTGAAGGTTGCGGCTTTTCTCTTATTGGCAATGAATTATATATTCTTTTCTTTTTTTTTAGAAATTTTCTTACTTTATATTTTTTTATATTCACACATCAAATTCACAGAATACAGCACAAGTTACAGTCCAATCGTGATGAAAAGAGCAATCGCCAAGCTCACACCCCCCGAAAAACGAAAAGCTCTCTCGATCGTCTGGAGCTTCTCGTCATTACTGATCCTCTCTCTCTGTCTCTCTCCTCTGCAACTTTAATAATCGAGCGATTAGACTTCGGCGGCGCGATTATCATACGGTTACAGCAGCCCCGGACAGTCGTCGACAAAAGGCACGATTTACAGATCGGATAAGGGTACGCGGGGGCCATTGTGCGACTCCCCAAGGGGGCAGCACAATGCGCCGGCTCTCGCCCCAAGCGAGCCCTCGGGATATTGCCTGCCTGACGACGACGAGGAGGAGAAGGAGAGAGGAGCTCGAGTATATTTTATATAATGCTCTACTTACTTGGCTGCGTGAAATTTTTAACGAGCCACTCGAGCGACATGTCGGGGACGTATACGCGCGAAGCTTGTCGGTCAGCTCTGTGGTTTTTTTTAGGGATGAAATTGTGGCGTGTCTATATTTTCGAGAGTTGACTATTTGAATTGCTATAAGTTTTTGGGAAGGATGAGAAGGAGATTTTGTTTTGTTTTTATTGGAATCGGTAGTACCAGAGCTTTTCAAAGTAACGTGAGAAAATAAAAACGTCAGCATATTCGATCTCTATTTTACAAACTTGTTTCGGGCAATCCAAACGAAAATACATGATATTTTTTTGTATCGAGAGAGTCAGGCAGTTATAGCATGAGCGGCCTAAACAGGCAGTTTTGGCATACAGGTGACAAACCGCTATATATGCACTCTACACGCAGTTTCTGATGAAGCAGGAGAATAGAAAAGCGTCAATGCGCCAACTATCTTCGCTGGTGAGAGATTTGGAGAGTTTGAGAGGTGGGGGAAGGGCCAGTCCAAAGCTGCTTTGTTTTGATATATCGCGGTTTACGCTTACGTACAAATCGAAATTAAATTTAACGAAAATGAGACTCCGTGACACTCAACTTTCAGAGATCGAGCGTGAAAACGAACAGCCAATCAGAGAACGAAAAGAATTATTGCACCATCTTTTTTTTTAAAGTAGGATATATCATAGAATTGATTTAGTTCACCGTTAATTTTTCAATGCACTTTTCTGCAAAGTAAAGTGTCTATTGTGTGCAATACAATAAAATATCGTATGACTTTTATTATAACAGTAAATTTAATTACCGTTTTTACTGACTTATATCAACAATAAAAGTGCCATTTCTACTATACACTCCTTTTCTTTTATTCCTCTACATGTATCCATACTCATACATTCACCGTTCTTCTTTCCTTATCACCTCCAAGCCAGAAGCCCAAAATAATCAACGCTCACAATCCTCACAAAAACACACATAACCGCAAACTCAACGAAGCAGCCCGAACTTTTAACGAGAAAACATCTCTTCGCCCACAACAATCCATTATTCCACACCTCCTCGCTCAAAAAAAAAACCGACAACTCTCTAATTACCGCTAACCAAAACGCTCGAACAAATTGACATAAAATCACAAAGTTTGACAGGAAGCGCGAACAAAGAACGATCGCTGATGCTCTCTCTGTATAGCATATACACATCGAGACCTTATAAGCCTGTACACGATGTGTACTCGAGCGCAGGTAGTCGACTAATCAGCATCGAGGGTGCTTTAACATCGAGGCGGGCCAAGGGCTGCGTTGAAGTAGAGAGAGTTGCTATACACAATAGCCGGTGTTCTACAAGCTCGAGACTCTTCGTTTGAGGGTCGTCTAGTTTTTTACGAGATTGCAGCCTTTGCTGCCGAGTAGGTATAATCCCTTTTCGTGATTCTTGAGTATATAGCTCATCTCTTTCCTTTCTGCTGCAGTTGCGCTGAAAGAGGAGTATACGATCTCAAGGTTTTCTCAATTTTATTAAAGGCGTTGCTTTGTACATCAGGAATTGATGAAATTTCATTAACTTCAAAGCTGGTATACCACGCGCACAATTGGAAAAGCATCATCGGTGTGATGCAGTATACAACGCTATTCTCCAAACACGGACACACACAGTACTCGATGAGAGCGTATTCTCCAACAATGTTTCGCAAAATTTCCCATACCTCTCCTTGAGAGATCGTCCCTGCATACAACGCACTGATGCGGTGGATCGATATCTCAACCGAAGTCCACACCGCGCGGACTTATATTATACCGATAATATAAAGGCATTACACTCGGGCCTGCCCCCTATAATACTACGAGCCATCGCTTAATGGAGTGGGCACATTGTGCTTGTGTCTATATTACAAGACGGGAGTGTGTTTGGTCGGGTCTGCTTTTAATTGAAGCGTTTATTGCCACTGGCAACACGCGGAGTCGATAAGTCCTTCCTGATTAATTTTTCACGAGAAAGAGATAGCTGCGTAAGATAATTTTCCAAAAGACAATGCAAAAAAAAGTTCCAAGGGAGATGAGATTTTTTTTCTTTTTATAGCCGCGGCTGTGTTACTCGATAGTTTAAAAATACGAGCTACTACAGCAGCGCGAGTTACGACTTCTTTCATTATTATATCTTTCATTGCGCAGCGAAAAGCCACGAGAGAGAGAGAGAGGCTGTTATGAAAAAAAAAACTTTTCCGACTATATATCCGCGCGCTCGGGCTCTATCATACTTTTTAATTAAGCGTTGCGCGTTGATGTTTCATTCCCGCGCGGCTCATGAATTTCAAACAGATATATCCATTATATGCCGCGCTTTGAACTTTTCCATCGATTATATAATACGCGCTCGCGCGAGCGCATGACTTTTCCTGTAATAGCTCCTTTTTATACCGTTTCTGTATATTCTGCACCGATGTGTATACACAAAAACCAAGACGACCGACGTTAAAACTCTTCCGTAATAAATGAATCGACTACTACGACTTTTGCCATAATACTGCAAAAGTAGCTCTCTACTGCTGCAGATAAAACTTCAGAAGCTTGTATTTCATTACAAAATCGCGATAATATGCATATAAAGTTTCGTATATACTCCTTTTTCCGCGCGATTCAATGAAATGTATATTACACATCTCGAGAAAAGTTCAAACAAATGTATACTGATTAATAATACAAGAGCAGTATATAGTCGAATTCGATCTGGTTCCCAGATATATCACGCATATATATATACATCACCGAGTTCTGCGAGAGCTTGCAGTTCCGCTATAAATTATTCACTCGCTTTTGCGCGCACCGGAGAGTCCTAATCCGGCTTAGGTATCGGATAAATCACTCAATCAGGTGCAAGCAATCTCTCGTCCCGAGAGAGAGAGAGACTTACTCGCTCTCTTTTATTGCCGAAGTTGTTCAATGAGTTTCGTGCTGTACAGTCGACGGCGACCAAGTGCGGAGAATCGCTTAGAGTCGTCGCTTATATATACGATCTAAAGCCACGAAGGTGCACTGTATACATACAATGCGTCCCATCAGTAGTGTGTATAGTTTTGCCTCCGGGTCTAATTACATGGTCGGCTAAGTGCTTCCGTGATTTGTGTGTGTCCACATTGTGCGTGTGTCTGATTTCGTCTTCTGAGGTATATCGATGTATTCTGTCAGAGTAGAAATAATCGTGTTTGGTCAGACGTGCGCGCGAAAATACGGTTATTACGTAATGCAAAGCTGAGTATGCACACGTGATAATTAAAAGGTACGGCTTGACGTTTGCGCACAAAGCGGCGGCTCAGTTTGATGCGCTACACACAATGCGCGTCTTTCGTTAATCTCTTTTGTTCTCCCGCAGACAGTCGTAGTCGGAATAGCAAGTAGTACGAGATGAGCATTCGTGTAATTATCTTTCGTAAACATGCGTTTTCCAAGCCGGGCTCTAATTAAATTACGCATTGCTGAAACTTCGGATTGTTTAATCAAACTGCCTTCCTCTTTCTCTCTCTCTCTTGTATACGTATATAATTAAAGTAGAAAAATCCGCGTCACGTCAGCCGCAATAAACACCAGCAACGACGAAGCATCTAACAAAGCCAATAATGCAAATGAATTACCCGAAGCCCAGAGGGAGTCCTTAAAAAATTAATTAGTAAACTAGATCCTTCGACCGAAAAAAAAAAATAAACTTCTGCTCTTGCTCATTACAGCGCTGCATCAGTTCAATGAGCTGACGCTCTGACCGTATACATATACCTATATATAAAGATCAGTCGCCAACGACGATAACTACACGTCTCGGGATGGCTCACCTCGGCAGGCGTCTTTCGGATTATTCCGCGCCATTAGATCCCGAGCGAATTATTCGATTAAATCTCGATTTAGCCGCGTCGCGCGCGCTATATACATATAGACCTGGAAAAATTAAAAGGGAGATAAGGAGAGTCGCCGAGGAGGAAAGTATACAGATAGCCGGCGTTCGTTAAAAAGCTCGTCGTTATAATTGCTACCTATATAGCGCCGGGAATCGATTCGGTATATATAGTTATTTTTATCCGTATATTTTCCTTTCTTGTATACGCGATGTTGAAGCATCACCAAAAAAGCAAATCTCTCGGAATCCAGCCATATAAGACAGCCGAAAAAAGTATCACCATATTCCAAGAGAGAGAGAGCAGAGAATATCCCAGAGACGAAATCCCTTTCTCGAATCCATTTACTAAACTTTTTACTGCGCCGCACCTGCTTATCTCGCCGACGTTTCATATATATATACGTGTCCCTCCATGGAATTCATCAGGCATTCGCAGAAGAAAAGCGAGGGGAAAAAAAAACAAAACGCGTAGAGTATATACTACACTCCGTGAATCTCGCCCTTTTTAGGGTCAATAAAAGCTCGGCGTCGCGCAAGGGCCGGTGTACTGCTGCCCGCGGAAAAATAATAAAAAGGAGTCGAGATAGAGAGAGAGAGAGAGAAGGCTTGCGGCAGATCTCGCGCACGTGACGGTCTCGCGTAGGCTCTTGGATATATACTATATATATAAGCGTATACAGCCGGTGTATGTACGTGTATATGTATACTCGTATATATAAATGCCACAGAGGGGTGGTAGTAGGAAGAATGGCCGTAGCTCTCGATAATCTACGGCGATTCAACCGACCTATACGTGGCGCATTTCCTATCTCGGTGTTATATCCGCTCGCTCGCGCTCTACTTCTATACTCGCTCTCTCTCTCTCTCTCTAAATCGCTCTTCTTATCGTTTCTGTTGCTGCTATTTTGTTGCGCGCGTGGGAGGAAGAGACTTTTTTACCCTGCTGCTTTTGCAGCTGCAGAGGAAAAAAATTGAAAACTCTGTATCGCGATTTTTCTCTCTCACGTATATAGTCCGGATCGTGCTGGGATTGTGCAGTACTGCGGAGGTATTTTTTTTTAATTTTTCGTTTTCAATTATTATGAATTTTATATAGCTGAAGTATATATACTCTTATATTAATGGATATTAAAGTTAATTGAATGAGCTTTTCTTTGCTACTGTTCGGAAACTGATGCACGTACGAAAGTACTCGATATTCTCGGAAGGTAAATTTTATTAATTGTATTATATAGTAATGTAAGAACAATGGATATCTGCCACGTCGGATTATTTATATGCGAAATTAATTTTATAATCTCTCGGCGTTCGAACGCGAATAATAAAGTCTTTGTTCTTGGGCAGGTAGAACGAGTCTCTCTATATTAAAACAAAAACGTAAAATTAAAATGTATTTCACAGCGGTTTGCTTTTAAAGGGAAAGAGGAAAATAAACCAATCGGAATAAGCTTGGTTTTCTGTGAATTATTATACAAAGGGGTGTGTCAGGAATAATTTAAATTCGCTTCTGATTAAGCGATTCTGTGCGATTCACACAGTAAATTCGTAACTTTCAATCGAAGCCCCAGTACTGACTGATTCATAATATGTTTCCAACAGACTTTCAGTTTGAAATAATCATGTAACGCATAAAGTAATTTTCATAGATTTGCAACGGAAATTCGACGATCATATAACTCTACACCTCTAAAAAACAAAGAATCATTCGACTTTAAAGCAGAGCGATTATAGCCAAGCAAAATCGTTAAAAGTTAAAGCTCCCCATACTATATCCACGTTATCCACCGTGGCAAAAAAGAGAACTCTCCTCTATTCTCCGTCGTCATTTTATGAAACGAATTAGAGAAAGAGAAGTACGCCAGCAGCTTTTAAACGACGCGGCCAAGCGATTTTCCGAATAGCCGAGCGCGTAGTTTTCATCGAGCCAGCGGCCGAATGACACCCAAAGCCGATCAGACAATATCCTGCGCGACGGTTATATCTGCTCATCCTCTCTCCTTCTCTATCTATCTCCATTCTGCTCTCTACGCTGTTCCTTTGTATAGCTCTCGGCATTTCTTTTGCACGACGCGTTCGAATTATTTTCCCGCGCGCGTATATTGTTAGAAACGGGAGAAGCTTGTCGGCGAGGATTATAGATAAATACTTATATAAATCTTCAATAGGTTTCATTTATACACGCGGAGGCAGAACAATTGTTTGATCGGATTGTTTTCGAGCGTGTTTTGTTGCTATAATGCGATTTTACTTGTTGAATGACTTTATTATTGCAAGAATGTATTACGTGACTTTTTGTTTATACTTGGTTATTTCGAAAATTTAAATCTGCAAATCTACCCATACATGATATATATTGTTATATATGCGATTTTCTTCGAATCCATTATTCCGTATGCCGTGCATTAAATTTTATAGCTTTTCACATAATATAATGTCCACTGCATCAGCATAAGCCAGCTTTTACGACTTTTGATTGCGAAACCCCATTATAATAATAATAATATATTTCCATCATTCGAGTACGCATCTCACTATTCATAAAAAAAGGAAAAGAACAAATCCAGCAAACACGAAGCGAGACGAGCTTTATACAGATAACTACCCATCGAAATATCAATTACTCGAACACACACTAATCCAACCAAAGCCTGCAACCGACCTCCCAATTTCTTCTCTCTCTCGAGAGTCTCGGCAGTAGTATAGCATCAGCCAACCTAATTTCAGCTACCTTATCTCTCTCCTCTCTCTCTCTCTCTCTCTCGTCGCCATAATCCAATTGAACGATCCGAATTTCTCTCCTCGGTCTGTGCCGTCGCGCTGCAGCTCTTCACTCGCCTCCGCGCATGCACTTTTTGCGATTGCAAAGATCGACTCTCGACCCCTTTGAAGCCCCGGCAATATAATGTCTCCCACCCGCCTCGCGGGTCCCGGCCAAAAGTCGTTACGCTGATGGTAGCAATTAAAATAATGGAGCGAGTGAGAGAGCCTGCCCTCGAGTTAAACGGATAAAAAGAGCTCCTGGGCGTTCTGTGTATATATGTGTGTGTGTGTGTGTTCTATACGTATAGGTATATATACATATAGGCGTGTGAGAAGGGTCGCGATGGCCTCTTTCGCATATTAGCCGCGATCGCTTTGTGCGCGGAGGAGCTGTGTTCGTGGAATTCGATCTCGTTGAGTCTCGACTCTTCGTTTTTGCCGACAGTGAGCGCGTAGTTTGGGATTGGTTGATATTGGAGAGATTAGGACTGTACTGCTGAATGCGTAATTTTACGCGATGGGGATGAGAGAGGAGAGAGAGAGATATGTCGTCTGGATGCTGACTTTTGAAAGCTCGACTGTGCACAGTTCAATTTTCTAAATTGTGCGGATCGAGTGGATATAGGTGGTTGTGTATCCCAGCTTTTTTTTATTGCGTTTTTTCATACACGTTGAAGCTTTATTGACTGTGTATGACTGTTTGAGCAATTTTTTTTCTATATTTTTAATCCATTGGAAAAATGCTTCATCAAAGATTATTATTTCATTCGAAAAGCTTCATTCTTTTTCAATAAAAAATCTGCGATGCAGGAGATTCAAATATTAGCCCTTTGCTATATTTTTTTTTAATAAACTCGGCATTTTCGAGCAGTTAATTAGTTTTAAAAAATGTATACGTCAAAGGGGCCTTTCATACAGTATACGTATAATATTATTTTTTTAACGAGTTCGCGCGACAAAAAAACGTTTTTGCTTAGAATCAAAGGATTGCTGGATTAATTGTCACATTTTTTCGTGGAAAATTTCACGTACGCCAACTGTTTAGAAGATGTGGCTAAAATCCTCTTAAATTTTTCAACTTGTAATGTGGCTGTTGTAAATAGCTTATTTTTCTAGCAGGACTAAAGAAGATTAAAAATCCGAATTTTGCAGCCCGCATTTCACTCGCCGGAATTTAAAATTACGAAAAAGCAAACTTGGCCTATTAATTAAATATTATATAATAATACCTCTATAACCAAGCGTTAATACCACGCAATCTCTGCTCGCTCGAATTAATTATTAATGAAAATCACAAAAATATTTAATTTTATAATGATTCTCGAATATAAATCCGCCACTGCAGTCGTTATACTCTTCCGCGAAATTGAACACAGGACATCGCACTTGCGGCGCGTATATATTCCTCTCCGAATAAATCCTATCGAATATAAAAAGTCCGTTATTTCATCGAGCCTTTTGGTCACACTTTCAACTCTCACACCTGATGGCTCCACGTCACGTGCTGTATAGCTATATTATATATATACACACACACGATCTGTGCGATCGAAAGTAAAAAATAAAAGTCTCCTCTCTTTTTTGCAAGAAGACCGTCCGCGCAAAATATCACCGGATTGACTTTGGACGGCTGATGGGAAATGACAATTTAATTTGAAACTGCTCGCGACACTGAGCTCTGATGCGGCTGGATAGAGAAAAGCGATATGGACTGAGCAGTCAGCAATCGCCGATGGAACGAAGGAAACAATTTTTGACAACTCGATTGAAATGCGACTCGTATATATAGGCAAGCTCGCAATCGTCCTGGGAATTCACTACGCTCAAGTTGTAAATAATTAAGCAAGTTCTGTAACTATTTATTTATTTTTGCTCGACGCTGATGTGTGCGATTTAAATAATTAAATACAACGTCGGTATGAATTTGTTATAAAAAGACACGTGTTGGAATTAAAAAGTTAACGAACGAACGTCAATATTGAACTCACATGAATAAATAAGAATGTTAAAAAATTCTTCGTTCGGTATATCCACTCGTGTGCAAGCATTAAAATTATTCGATATAACAAAAGTATTTAAAACCTGATGCATCATAAACGAAGCGCGCTGTATATATACCGTTGATTTATTTCAATATTTGAGCTCGAAATTATACGGCCATATCTAAAATTTAATATAATTAAACGAATATATTCCACTCGTTCGTATCCGCAAACATTTGCTCGCGTCAGTTTCACCACACACACACACACACACTAAGCAAGATTAAAAATTATTCCATTAGCATCAGCCTGAATTTACCAGTATATAGTCTCTAAAGGCTCAACAAAAACAGTCAAAAATAATTTCGCTCCACAGCCCCAAATAAACGTCGCAATAATAACAGCCTCCATCAGCAAATCCTACACCGCCGCAGCAATAGCCCCATCGGAAGTTTACACCGTCGGCTTCACCGTATATATACACAGCAGCACACATCCCATCGCAATGGCACAATAACGAGTGGCCACGTGGGAGTATAGGGCAAAAGCAACCGGCCCTCTCGCGAATCGTCCGATAAATTATTAGTCGTGTATGTAGGCAGCGAGAGCCGATTCCCAATGAGCCACGCTATAACGCTGACAATTAAATATTAATGAGCCGCTGTGTATACTACCGTTGCGCTATCGTTGCTAAATAACTGCTACAGGCTCTCGAAGCTGTGTCATGAGCGTGAGAGTAGTGTTAATAAATGATACGTATAAACTTCTGATAATCGCGGCTGAGGCGTCGAATTATTGCCGGATATGCGATAATGAGACGCTCCTGGAGAGGCGATTGAAGTGTATTTTTGAGATACGGTGTGTTAATTAGTTGCGAACTTTACGTATAGTTAGTGATGTTTAATTAAGTAATGACACGGGGGACAACAAAGTAGTAGTGGGTAGGGTTTATACCCTAGGGCTGTGTGGGGGGAGGGTATCGTTTACTTTGAAAGACAGAGTTCGGTACAAGTTGCTTGTTTGCCGTTTGTTGTGAACTTGCTGGGAAATGTGTGAATTTTCAATGATCATTTTCTTTGTGCTTTATATTATACCGACGCGTATAAACAGAGCCGATATTTCTCTTGCCGCGGGGGCTTCGTTGTTTATTTATATATTATATTATATAGGTGTGCGAGATTTTTTTACCTGATGCATTCGAGATCCCAATATTATACATTCGTTATTTATATGAAAATAAATACGCATCGGTGCACAACGCTCGTTATACACCAAGGCTTTTATTGAATTCTCGTGTGCTTCACTGAAGTATAATATATTTTTTTGCAAGCTCGTTTTCCAAGTAATTTTAATATAAAAGCCATTCGGAGAATGAGCGTCAAAGCTTCGAGTAAAGCTCGGAATAAAGCTCGCATATAATATACAATTTCATCATGACTATTATACATACAACTATTTCTCTCTCTCTCTCTCTCTCTCTCTCCTATCAACAGCATCCCTTTTCTCTCCTAATGATTTACAACGGCCGAGATCCCCGGATTCGCTCTCGCGGCCACATATCACGTCAGAGTGTGTGTATCCCAAATTAATTGATCGCGAAACGATGAAGCCCCGTTTCCGCGCGCTATACACCCCTATGATGCTTATACATATATAGCCGGTGGTCGAAACGCACGTGCGCCCGGGCAAAAGCCGTATCCCTTCTCCCTCAGCTCTCCTTCTCTCTCTCTCATGCAAATATGCGTGTATATGCATGGAGGGTGTGGCATTCACACCTATAGCACTGTGTGGCAAGCAAACAAACAGGCGGCCCATCGTCGCCTCGGCTTAACCAAGACACATTCAGCTGGTCGTAAGGACACGGCGGCGCCGGCGGTTTGTCAAAGCCTCCTGTATGTATGTATGTATGTATGTATGTACGTATGTATTGTGCGTGTGTGTGAATATATACATCGATAGATACATAGAGAGAGAGCTAGTGGTCTAAAGGGAGGGTGTGATGTGCACCTGTTCACAGGAACGTCGAGGATTACGCTCGGGAGCACGAGGAGGCCTCGCGCAACATCCAGCAGTACCTGTCGAACCCGATAAACGCTTATCTGCTTGTGAAGCGACTGACGACCGATTGGCGTAGGGTCGAGGAGCTCATCACCGAGGACGTCGGCAAGGCTTTCGTATCCAACATCACGAGTTCACGGAGTGATCTGAAATTCCCGACCGAGGAAGATCTCAATGGGGCAGCGGTCGCGCTAATGAGGCTACAGGATACTTACAAGCTCGAGACGGCTCAGGTTGCCAGGGGTGTACTCAACGGCGTCCAGTACAGCACTGGATTGTCCGGTTTGTATATACAATTGTTGTTATTATTGCAGCGTAAGCTGATTATGAATGTTGTTGTTATTTCATCAGAAGGTATACAATTAGTGTCAGATATATACGGAAAGTTTATAAATTGATATCGGGAAATTCTTTCACCGTTAAATTCCGTAGCCATTAGCGCCGCGAATTTTCATTACATCAACCGCATGACTCTTCTCTCGCCGGGCGAGAACGACGTATTTTTGCGGTTTAATTCCGTCCTCTATCGGCGAGTCTGTTTTCCTCTGATGTACTTCTCGCCGCGCGGCGATTCCGATGTCCAGTTCGAGTTAATTTGCGTCTCTCCGGAACTCGACGGTCTGAATTGATGTTGATTAAAAAGTCCGGAGGGAGAGGAAAAGCTCTCCTCTCCGGGGCAAGCAAATTCCGGAAAAACGTACGACGAGATTCAGCAATTTCGAGCGGGTGATTGTATATTTAAAATTAACTTTTCAGCCGGTTTCTGCTTCTTTTTTTTCAAAGCGGAGCTTTGGAAGAGATATTTTTTGGATGAGTATTTTTTTGCTCTCTCTCTCTCTCAATTACGGCGGGGTATATATGCTAACAAACTCGAATTACATTCACAATATATGGCGTTATTTTTATATAAAATGTGACCAGATATATTACAATGTTTCGGAGAATTCTCTCGCTTCAATTTGCAATCTGATATTTTCACAAACACGAGAGAAGCAAACATTATATTCACAATAGAAATTCAACATCCGAGGCGAGCTTCTCCGCAATAACCTACAATTCATTTTAATTGAAGTATCAATATGTATCATTTTATTAATAAATAATTTGTCGAAACGAATTTCGCAATAAAATATTCATTGTACATTATTGCAGAGCAATTATTTCGTATATACCAAAAGCGCAATCTCACTCGGCTTTTTTGAAAAAAATTGTGTCCTTTGACGGATAAAATAATCGCGCTCCATTTGAAACAAAAAGTTCATAATATAGTCATCGTCGCGCGCGGAATTTCAATAGCGTCCGCCATGATCTCTCCAGTCGAAATCTGTATCGCTAATATACACACAGGCGAAAAAAAGCGAACGCGTTTATTCATAGATGTATATAACAAAGCGAGAGAGATCTCAAGTCCGCTTTAATGCAATTTAATCCATTGTCGCGTTTTTTTTAAAAAGCTTTTCATATATACATATATACACTATATATACAGCCATCAAAGCGACGTGCAAATAGCTTCGCTAAACGAACTTATAAAATGCAGCGCGTGAAATTCCGAATATATAACGATGAGAGCGAAAGCTTGATGAAAAACTCTCTTCAAACTCTCGTTGCCCGCGCGCGCGTATGTGCTTTTCAGGCGTGAGATTTTGTTGTACACATACTGTGTGTGTGTGTCGAGAGGGAAAGAGACGCACGGAAGCGTTATTCCGCGTTAATTAAAACGTAATTGAATTCGTTTAAAAAGCCTATACTGTTTTATTTGAAGTCGCCGATATAATGAAGTGTTAATTGCTGATTATTTGAATAACGCGCCTCTCCGCGCGCGCTTTGATTTGAACAGTTTGAATCGTTTGATCGTTAAATTTGAATAACGCGAGGTTAAATACAATTCTCTGTAATTCTCTGCTTGCGCGCGTGTTCGAGCGAATGATGAGAAAAGTAATGGTTTTGTGCTTTTTAAAAACCGATGCAGAGTTTCTCCCTCCAAAATCCGATTAGCATATTTTATCATTCGTGTTTGCATGAAGTAAAATGAATCTTTAAATACAATGTAAAAGTAGTATACTTACGGTTACGCTATATTAATGTACATTTTTTGTCCGAACCTCCGAAAATATACAACATCAGCCCACGCCGCAAAGAGAAAATATCCTAAATGCTCGTATAACAGTATAAATAATGCACCTACATACGTATCTCCGTAACCCAATAACTCAAGCTGGAATTTCGCGCATAACACGCCGACAGTGCGCAAAGTAAGGGCTGTGCTCGGGAAAAGCCCATCAGCCCATTAAGTCCATACGCTGCCAGTCTAGCGTAGGTTATATACATACATATACACGTAGGAGAGAAACTGACGCTCCACTTTTCGTATACACATTTAGCGGGCGACTGCTTCGAGCTCGGCAGGCAGTCCTACAACAACGGCGACTATTACCACACGGTACTATGGATGCAGGAGGCGATGGATCGTCTACAGGAGGAGAGCAGTAACCGCACTACCATCTCTAAACCCGACATACTCGAGTATCTGGCCTTCTCCACCTACATGCAAGGTAATATTTTTTTTTTTTTTGTTTTTCAAGTTTACGTATTAGATGCATCGTATTCTCTCTCCACGGTTCAACGTATATTATATGTATAATATTACATAGGCCGACTATATGCACTATCGCGTGTTGATTACACACAAGGCATCGACGCGCCCTGAGCGACAAGCCAAACTTTGGAATGCTGATGATGAACGTTTATGATCGCGAAATTTGACGTGTCGACACGGATCATGCATATATTATATCCGCGGCAGCTGATGTTAGCTTTGATTTTACGGTCGAGGCGTTCGGATATAGCTGCATCGGATACGTATTTACAAACTTGCGCTACGCTACATATAGCGTTTGTTTAAATCGGGCTTGTGTAAGCCTTTCCCATATAAACCTGCATATATTCGAAATTCACAATAAATATTCCAACGCAGTCGAGCGTGTCTTTTGGAGAGACACTCTTTGTGAAGCAGTAAAATCGAAAAATATCTATACGCACTAAAGTTTACGTCGGTGCTTTGAACGAAAAAAAAAAAAAAGAATAGTGAACCAACGTCCCGGTATAAATCACGGCGTGGCCGAGCTATAAAATCTATAACGTCGCATACACTCGCGCTGGCTACAAAAACATGAATTTAAAAGGAATAGAGCTTCGTGTATATATGTATACGTGAGTTTGTGGTCGATGAAGGGAGAGAGGAGTACATCTTTGCCGGGAAAATAGCCACAGCGCAAAGTGAGTTTGGACGCAAGGATTCGACGAGGGGACACTAAAAAGCTTTATGGAAGGGACGAGAGATTCCGTGGT
>UCQR01071916.1:25102-38303 GCA_900474235.1 Cecidostiba semifascia
CGTGACCCATTATGCAGACTCCCTTTTACATCACGCTCCCAAATCACACGTGACACACAGCGCGTTTGAGGGGAATTTATTAACTGGCTGCGGCTGCGATTAAATTTCGCGCGAAAGCTCTGTTGTGAATTCGCAAGCTCGTACGAATCGACGACGCAAGTCAGCCGGAAAGAAGCAAAAAAGTCCGGTGTGTAAAAACATCGAACCAATCGAAAAAAGAAACATCCTCTGATATCTTCTGTGTTCACAGTTCAAGCGGGCGACGGTGCAGAACTACAAGACCGGCGAGCTGGAAATAGCGAACTACCGCATTAGCAAGAGCGCCTGGCTACAGGAGCACGAGCACAAGCACGTGCGGGCGGTGAGTCAACGGGTCGAGCACATGACGAGCATGAGCATCGAAACTGCCGAGGAGCTCCAGGTTGTTAATTATGGAATCGGCGGACATTACGAGCCCCACTTCGATTTCGCCAGGGTACGTGTCCTCTCTCTCTGTGTTCCAACTATCTATCTATCTCTCTCTATTCCTCTGTGATAATCGTTAATCATAGAGCGCGTGTCGGAGCATTATCGCGCTCGAAGGCGTACCAGCCATTTATTTATAATTCGAGCGCTGCAGTGACGTTATATTTTGTTCTTGCATTTGGATTGTTGCGACGTTCATCGCATTGCTAATTAATTCTGTTAGTTTATTCTGAATTTAATTAGAGTGACGGAAAGGGTTTCTCTCTACTTCGCTATATAATAAACTCTGGACCTTATTTTACTGTTATTTTTATACACTTGTATAATTGAGAGTTGCTAATTAATATTTCAGAGGGAGGAGAAGAACGCTTTCAAGAGCCTGGGCACAGGAAACCGTATAGCCACAGTTTTGTATTATGTAAGTTGACGCGCGAGAGATGCGCATTTCTTCTTTTTTATTTTTTTTTTATTATACGCGCAATTAGCAGAGAGACGCTTGGTAAAATGGAAAATTTCTCGCTTTGCAGATGAGCGACGTCGAGCAAGGAGGCGGGACCGTTTTTACGAAAATTAATATTTCCCTTTGGCCGAAGAAAGGCAGCGCTGCTTTCTGGTACAATCTCAAGCCTAATGGAGAGGGAGACTACAAGACGAGACACGCTGCGTGTCCCGTTTTAACTGGATCCAAGTGGGGTAATGACGATAATAATAAATTGAGCATTAAAAGTAACTCTGATGGCTGACTGTATCTTGATATTACTACTTCGAAAGACGACGAACAACTTTTAAGGCATTGTCATTATTCTTTCAGTTGCCAACAAGTGGCTGCACGAGAGAGGCCAAGAATTCCACAGGCCCTGCACGTTAGAGAATCAACCGGCCGATGTTGACGACGGCCGTTACTAAATTCTCACCATCAGCTTCCAAAACCATCCATCGGACAAAATAAAAAAAAAATGTGTTCCGGGAAGCCGATTGCGAATCGAGCCGGCGAGTTGTACTGTGCGCCGAGGTCGAAAGGGCGCGAATGATGTAGAGAGCTCGTTGGTTAAGCCAAAGGATTAGATAATTATAGTTTTTACGGGAGCGTATTATTATATGCGTTGCTAACCGAGCGCGGCTTCTCCCCTTCGACATCTGCGAATTCATCATCACGAATTGAAGTTTACTATTGATTGGATTTTTGCGGGGGAGAAATCGCGGTCGAGGTGATCTGCCGGAGCGATGAGAATGACGAGGAATGACTCAACGATTGTTTCTTTTTTGCGTATACATATATTATATATAATACACTCGAGACTCGAGGATTATTAATCGACAGAGAGCGCCCAGTTATAGCTGCGCGTTGAATTTTTAGCAATAAACAATCGCGAATGCAGTGTGTGATATATCGCAGATTTTAAAGAGTAAAAAAAAAGATTGTATACTTAATATATCTCTACTCGAAATGTTGAGAAGAAAAAAAAAAGAAAGAGAAAAGGAACAAGACTATTGTAAAATCTCTCTACTGATTATGCCTATAGTGTTATACAAGGGGACTGACGAAGCGTCGTCCAGATTATACGATCGATCAACGCGAGAAAGAAAATCGTCACTGTATTTTATTGAAGTTTGATCGAAAACGAATTTAATGTTGAGTGGTGACATTTTCTTTCGAGCGATATATACCATATGAGAACGAAAAAATCCTTATGAATTGTGCGCTTACGATGATGATGATGATGTATATGAAGATTGCAAAGTGAGTTTGTTCCTTCGATCGATTGCGTTAGTTCATTAATTGACGATTCAATTAAAACAGGGATGTGAGATTTGTACTATGCGAGCTGAGCTTATTTTGCGATCTGCGATATTGTCTGTCGGTAACGTAGCTACAGTGGAACAAGTAAGAAATTCACGTTTCAGAATTTTTAACAACGTTTTACCAGACTGAAAACCTTTTTCATAAGAAAATTTTCTAATGATTTGTCAATTGCCAAAAAGGACAATATTTAGAACAAGTTTCGAGCATTTATTTTATATTTTGTGAAATATCTTTTTTTTATATGACATTATTATTATTATTATTATTAAGACGAAAATGCAAAGTATGTTTCACATCTCGCCAAAAACATAGACGCCATTTATTCAAATTTTTCTCAGAAGCTATGTTTCCGAACACACTTTGCGTCAAAACACGACTAACTTGCAAATAATTCAGTAGGACGTCAGTAGTTGTCAAAAGAAGCATTTGAAAACGAACATTTAGCGTCTCTTATTTGAATAAATGGAGTCTCGATTCAAATAAAGTTAGACGTAAGGCCAGTTTTTACATCAGATTATAATCAGTTATTAATATACTAACAACAAAATCTTATTACAATGCAAAGTTACTATAAAATTTTTCCAGAAAGAGGAGAATAAGATGAGTGATAATGCTTATAATCTGGTTTGCTTCGTTCTGGAAGCGCTGAGAATGATTGGTAGTCCAGTTGAAATTGTATCGTATCGGCTATCAAGATAATGTTTATATAATTATTAGCTCTCGTCTTTTGAAATCGTTAATCCTTTAGAATATAAAACATGTGACGAGTCGATAATGAATAAACGTTTTCAAGATGTGCCAGATAAGTTTCTTTTTATATTTTATACGTATCCCCTGTGTCTATTGAAAAAAAGACATCATTCATGCAGATAACGTGTCTCATTATTATTTCCATGACATAAAAATTCGTTTCATCGAATGAAAAAGTAGAATATGTAAAGAGGTACATGCTTAATTATATCTTATGTACACGTAAGATGATTAATCTAAAAAAAATACAGGAATTGTACATTTATTAAGAATTAAAATGCTAACTTTAAAGAGTTTAATTAAACGAATATAAGAAATCTAGAAATTGTAAACGTATACTGATTTGCGAAAACTGTACTTTTCATAATTGCAATCATTTGAAATAACCATCAATTTACTAATTATTTTTCACTAGTGTCAAATATGTAAATATAGAATGACATATACTTCTTTGTTGAAGTGTAAAATAGATAATTAAAACTATCAATTTTAATTACTGAAGTATAACAATGATAAATATATAAAAATTAAATCTATATTTGAAAAGGAGCTTATACCGTCGATTAATTTAGAACCATTTTTATTGTATTTTGTGAATTTTTTTAAAAAGATGATCTTCACAACAAAGTTCGCATATTATCACCTCGAAATATATACTGTACACATTCTTGCAAACAAAAAAGAGATTGATAATCACTATGTAAAGTAATGGTTTTCTTTAAAAATATTGTAAATTTTCCTTCTTTTGTAAAAAAAAAAAACAACAAATTCAAACGTATTGAACAAAAAAAAACACGTCGATAACGTAGGGAATGATTTTCACGATACTTTGTATTCTTAGTACTTTTGCAATATTTTGCTAAGCCTTGTTTTTGTTAGCTCAACATTGTATGAAAAAATAAAAACCTCAAATTAACAAAAACCGTTATTTATATAATTATTGTAAACACACGTCATTGTTGAAAGTATAATTAATATACTGCAATCCGACAGAAGTTAAACTTGATCAAGCTCTAATTTCACTAAATTAATAACTCACAGCGCTCAGATGACCGCAAAAAAGCTCTTTTTTTGCACTCCTGTCAACCTTGAAATCAGACGCTTTACGGAAGAAAAAGTTTTCCCAGGCATTTATCGATCAGCATACATATACACCAACGGCGTATTTATATAACAGCGACGTTTCCTCTTTCATAAAAAATACTTACGCGCTTTATAAATAGTCCACGTGGGATCCTTGCGTCATAACAACATTGTCGCTTCTTTTAGCTTCATCGCATCACGCACACCTGCCGGCTATGTCGACAAGATCTTTAAACTTCAACAGCACGACAACAACGTCACACACTCGTCGGCGCAATAAAAAGCTCTGGGGTCTAATTAAAAGCAGACAGTTGCAAACTAAGCAGACGCAATCCTACGCCGACGACCGCAAACAACTCTCGTCTCAGCTGCATCATCAGTAACAACAACAATAAACGAGCTTCATTCGAACTTTGCCAATAAGGCCCGGTAATTACAACGTAATAATACACCCGGAGCCGTGAGAAAATGGTCAAATGCAGCTATAGTCCCGGAGGAGAATCTGCCTCCCTCACGGCAATCAAGGAATTCGTCGTCGGCGCCCCCCATAATAGACAAGCCATTAAGCACTAATTAGCCCCGCTGTTTGGCAATTCCCCCATCGGCAGAAGCAGAGCATCCCTGTGCGCACGTATATATGGTATATAGAGATAGGTAGAGGGACGCAGGTGTACGTACGTATAATATTGTCTTCTGCGACATGGGGCGACACAAGTGGTTGCGCTACTGATGTGTACCTGCACTACTGCGCGGCTCGGGATGAAAGGGAGGATGTAACGACGTTGGAGTTTACACGCACATCGACATACCTATAGGTACACACGTGTGTATGGGGATGTACGCATGGACGCCTCTCTCTGGGGGTCGCGTTTAAGGGGGGATGCCTGATTGAGATTACAGGGGACGATCGATTGATTATAGTGTTCCTGCTTCTGTTGCTCCTAGACAATGGAGCATTATTATTGTCGTGCTGACTTTTTTGTATAACTATTGAGGAAGATTAGATGTGCACTATCTCCCTCGCACATCACCAAAAAATCTTCTATCCCAAGAATCCAATCCTACGAACATTCCTTACGAGTATTATGAAGTTTAATCCAAGATCGAGGAGAATATAATCTCGAAAACTCAACGCATTTGCACACTTCAAATTCCACAGCTTCTATCCCACACACAGTATCCTATACAGCAGCTGTCTCCTCTCGAAGCATCTCTCTCCCATCGGAGCAACAACTCGACGATCCTCGGCGATCGATGGCAAAGCGTTATACGTACTTATAGGCTATAGCAGAGGAACGTGTACCACCCAGCTACACACACATATACCACGTATGTCTTCACAGAAGGATGAATCTATATAGCGAGTCGTCGGTTGGTCTACTCTCTCGGTTATCTCCGGTTTGCGAAGCGTCGGCTTTGACGCCAGGGAGAGAGAGAGAAGCTTTCAACGTAGGCGTGGTGCACGTGTACATGCAGCGAGACAGTGTTATTAGCTCGGGTTTTCTCTCCAGCAGTTTTGCGCCAGTGCCTGCTCTCTTTTATGCGAGAATCGGATGATAGCAGGGTTGGTCGCTTTTGTTTTGCGAATGGAATTTCTTTGTCTTTAGTACTGATCGGTGTGCTGAATGGGAATTTTGCTTGGAGAATCGTATTGGGACGTGTGGATTCAAGGTGAGGATTGACTGCTGTATATAGTTTTTTTTTTGGAGACGGAATTAAGGTGCGATTGAAAATTGATCTGAGTTGACACTTCAGTTGTTTTCCAGCACTTTTTTTACTGCGGAATGCCGGAGAATTTTCTTTCCTCACTGCTGTAAATCGAGTTATACTGGAGAACGACGAAGGTGAAGTGGAAAACAAACTCGCGAGAGCAGACGTCGCAAAGTAGATTTCCGAAAACTCGATCGAAGCCGCGTACATATACTACGATAAAAATTTAGTATAGAAAAAAGTTATAGTATCGAAATCGAATAATCTTACCACACAAGGTACCGACTTTTCTATATACTAACACACGCGTTTAAATCCCACGAATATACCGTTATCCAATAAACGGTGCAATTATACGCTTACCTTTAACCGTCTGGAAAAAGCCTCTAGCGCGCGAGCAATCCTTTTATTAATCTCGTTAGCAAAGTAGTTAAGTAAAAAAGTCAACTTTATCCCTGCTCTGGCTTTTGAAGTTTCTCCGCGTCCGTCAAGGGATTAAATCAGTATGCAGCTCGAGTTGCTCTCTCTCTCTCTCTCTATATATATAACAACTTTGCACCGCGACTTTTACCCGCTTTTTGTTTTGTCGGGAATAATTGGATTACCTGTTCTTTTTTATCCCGGCGAGCTATAAATATAACGGCATCACCGAAATTAAAATCAATTCTGTCCAGCGCCTTATACAACCGCAAACTCGTGTCGTTATTACACACGACAGCGATTAAAATCCAAAAAAAAAGAAAAGAAATCCTTCCTCTTTCTACATCATCCACGATCGCCGCAATGAAAATGAAGAAAAGCTCTCCAAAGCCTCAGGCTACGCAACAGTAGCACAAAGCTCGCGCACTAGAGTATATGGAGAAACTAGAGCAGAAAGAGAGACTGCAGCAATCTTTTTTCCTCGTCCGAAAAATTGATTACTAGGCATCATTGCCTCGACTCTCCCAGCTTTTGATCCTCGTCGACCCATTCAATCTCGCGTGCGCACTCACTCTCTCTCTCGTCCTGGGGATTTCATTTCAAATGCGTCACATAGTGAAGACCTGCGCTACTGACCTTCTCTTAAAGCCCGAATTCCCGCGGGAACGTATATATGTATATAGTTGTGAGGCGAGAAAGTCAGCCTCAGGCGTGTTTTTGTGTTTGTGTGAACACACTCGTATATACAGAGAGGGAATTTCATGTGGATGCGTGGGTGAAAGAGTACTGTGAGGGTGTACAAAGAGCAGTGGAAAAATTGTGCAGGTTTTTTTCCTTTCACAGAGAAAGAGAGACTTTGGGTTAACAGGGGACTGTGCAGGGATATGTGTCAAAGCTGGCAGGAACGTTTGAGAGGAGGTTGCGACAAGTGCAGGCTGGGAAGTAGGTAGTTTGGATTTTTTAAGTGGAGCTGGCTTGGAAGAGGACCTTTGCAAGTTTCTTTTTTTTTTTAACCGCGGTTTTGGAACGCGTTGATTTTATTCTAAAAATGTGTATGACATTAGCAATGTCATTTAATTAGAGAATTAAGGAATATTTATAGTACTGAAGGATACTTTTTCGAATAACAAAATTTTATTTCAAAGAAGCTATAATAAAAATTCTTTATTTGACATTTTAATTATTCTGCATATACCGTGCAAAAGTATATTGTAAACCAAAATCTATGTATAATAATTTACGAAATATACAGAGACATTAAATTCGTGTATGTTCGTAAATTTTCATCGCGAAAAATCCACTCGACAATCGATGTAGGTCATACACGGCTCTAATCCCCCTTCACGATAGACACAAAAGGCATGTAAATTTTCCTGTTATATACAAAATCAATGCATTGTAAAATGTCACCAGTAGCATCGAGCGTTAAAAAGTTTTAGGATATATGACAGGAGCGTTTGGTAATCATCTTTTATCGCTCCCCCTTTTTCAGTTTTTACGCGCAAATTCAACGTGTCCTTCAGACTCGCACATTTTTTCCTCCTTTTCCGCAATGTATACAATTTTTTCTAAAACAAATCGTCTAGTTTATATGCGCAGTTTGAAAGAAAAAACTAAATACTTCCCTATCAATAATCGATACATCAATATACAATCTTTTTTTTTTTTCACTCTCCTGATGACACACATTTTAAATATAAAATCGTTTTCCCAGACTCTCTTCCGCAGAGTAAAAAATCTGCGCGTATATACACGTCGCTCGCCTCTGTACCCTTTCAAGGTAACACCTCTTTTTTCCATTCCACCCACCTATACTCTCCCATGAAAAAAAAAAGTTCAACAGCGCAGGGCTTATCGAACGATAACATCATTGACTATACGGCGTACATTAGTCCGGCGAAATGTAATTACGCCACTGCGCGCAGTAGCCTGTGTATACTCGGTCTCTCTCTCTCTCTTTCTTTTTTCAAACGTGTTATAGTGTGTGTGAACTCGATTTTGCCTACGCGAGATTGCATTGTTTGACGCCGGGGCGGATCGACTTTGCAACTCTCGATTAATGAAGTTCCAATTAAAAGTTGCCGTCTTTCTTGTCAGTCACAAAAAGTTCTTATAATACACGACGCGTAGTAGTTATGGTATATTTATCGGAAAAAAAGTTCTTCAAAGAATGTTGAAAATATACCAGGAGTTGGAAGGAAAGAAGAAATACGACGTAAAAATAGCGCTGAAATTTCGCCTCGAGGAAACTCTCGACATCAGAGCGTCTTGTATACGCGCACGCGATATGTATTTTTTGTTAAGTATTAAAGGTTAAAGACCTTATAGAAAAGGGTTGGCTTTGAGGTTGCGGTCTATTGAGTGCGATCTAAACTTCCATCTAAGTGTAAATTGGATCATCAACGCAACGTGAGGCGCAATTTCCACAAATCGTCGTCTACGTTTTTCATCGCGGCCCAGTTTTTACAAACACCTCTTTTTGTTTTCAAGCTCGCCGTATATTATGCCGTAAAAGATCGATGCGCAACTGATGCCTCTTATTTCGAATAAAAATAAAAATAAAAGTCGCTGGAATAAAATCGTGAATGTAGCCTTCGAGTTAATTCGCGCGTCGATCGAAAAGTTCGAAAGTCCCGAATTTACAAATACAAATGGTATAGTGCACTGATGCAGCGAATCAATTTTTCACCCGAAATATAAACCCAGTCGCCGCAATTCAGCCTCTACTCTATAATTTATCTCGAACTATACATCAGTTCGACCAACCGCGGAAAAACAAAATACAGCAGAGAGATGTACAACAGAAAAGAATTTATCTCCAAACTCGCCTACGCGCGTATATTATATACACCTCGACGTACAAAGTCGAGCTTTCAAGCTCGGAAATCGCGCGCGCATCTCACTTCGGACGGACGTAATGGACGAGAGAGAGAGGATGCCACGAAGCGCGAAACAATTGGGTTTCGCCCTAATTCGCTATCGGTAAACGCGAGCTCGCTCGGGTCACTCGCTAGCTCTCTCACTCTCTCTCTCTCTCTTGTGTGCTTGCAAGCTCTACTGCCGACACACTAGGAGCTTTTGTTGCGAGTATTGCAAAAATCGTCGGTGAAGGGCGACGCGCGTTTGGAAATGAAATAGCACATTGTATTATCAGTCGTTGATGAGTCGGAAAATGAGAGAAAAACAGAGGGAAAAACTGACGCGGTATATATACATAGCTTTTATTTTCATTCGCCACACGATAATTGCTTGAAGCCTTACAATTTCCTCGACTCGCAATTGCTTATTTTGCGGATACGACGCGCGCGAATCGGCTCAATTATCGGCTGTTTATAATCCGGCAAAAGTTGAGCGTTGAATTCATTACTCTGAAAACACGCGGTAATTGCTGTAACATTATATACAGACGCGGAGCGAAATACGGCTGGTTTAATGCTGGCTTCGCTCTCTGATGCGCGCAATCTGTGTGTGCTGAAGCTTTAATAATGCCGTTCCTAATTTAAACTTTGATCCATGTCGTAATTTGAGGCTGTGAAGCATGTATCGTCGAGCAAAAGTCCGATGTCAAAATGAATCTCGTTATACGGAGTCAGTATAATTAAGGGAGAGCTTTCTTGAAGCTTCGCAGATCCTTGAGCAGGTTTTTCGCGAAATTTGCATTGTTTTCGCGGTATATAC
Organism: Cecidostiba semifascia; assembly: GCA_900474235.1. Classification (NCBI taxonomy): domain Eukaryota; kingdom Metazoa; phylum Arthropoda; class Insecta; order Hymenoptera; family Pteromalidae; genus Cecidostiba; species Cecidostiba semifascia. The sequence continues at coordinate 35,013 of UCQR01071916.1, forward strand.
ACACATTGTACTGTCCTTTGTCTCATTGTTTCTCTCTCTCCATGGTCCCTTGATGAAAAACAATAGTAGATGGCTTTTGTATTTACCGCCGCAGAGAGAGAGAGGGCGAGAGAGAAAACTTTCAAGATGATTAGAATTCGCACGTTATATCTTAGTTAAGTACATATACTATCCCTGTGGAGAATTTCAAATTCATACATATGCGCATACAGAATACACACATACACACACCTGCGTTAATACCCACCTTCACTAAATTTCAAACTCCAGCCATTCGAAATGAGGTCAAGTGTAATCCCTGTTTGTAACATCAGCATCGATAGATAGATACATACTATGTACAGTCCAATTACAAAAAGCCAGAGATCGCGCGTGGCATCAAACTTTCAAAATCCCTCAATTCCCTTTTCAAAAAGCTCGTCCTCTCGAAACTCTCCCCATTAGCCTCCATTCCGATCTCTTCGTCATACTCTCCTCCGATATACTCGTCACAGTGTAGCACAAAGCCTCTATCGGAAGCACATCAGCCAGAGTCGCTCACAGTATATAGGCAGGGTCAAAGGTTGATCTAACACATGCACATATACAGCAGTCGACCTCGATGATGCAGATACTCTCACAGCCCTGTGGACAAATGACTGATGGCTGACCTGCGCATTGTGTACAAGGTTGCAGGTGTCACCGTATATATGTATTATATACGCACGGATTGAATCTGTAATGTGGGGGAGGATTATTATTCGTCGTGCAATGATAACACTTTTCCCTCGTCTGTATATATGCTAACTGTGCTATACAACATTGGCTTCGGCTCTGGATGCGTGTGATGGTTCGAGAAGATATAGCTCGAGTTTTACGAGAATGACACGCACAGAGAGAGAGAGACGGTTTATATACGCGCACGGTTTCATTGCAGTAGTCGACGGCTGGAATTTCATATATACGCACACTGAGTACTGCAGGTGCTGTAATACATTGTAATTTCGATTGCACATCACTACGAGATATGAGAGAGATATTGTTCGTTCGTCCATAAAAGCGTATACAGACCGTTATATATTTCTCCTTTTTATTATTCTCATATATCTGGATATATGATGTTCATCTCGCCAGAGTTGACTCTCAAGATGCAAAACGACGCATAAATGCATCGAAACTAATAATAACTTAGCATTTATATGAAAGAACTTTTAGGTGTGTTACATCCTTTCTAATTTAACTCTCGAAAGTATAGCAGCAGCTGACAACGCCTCAGTATATCCCGCGAAAGACAGGAATAATCGAACTCGGCGGTCTTATAAATTTTTCTCGCGCACACGGTTCGGGAAAGTGAAAACATCGAGAAAGGATGAATAATGGATATACCTTATATACCCGTGTGTGTATGTGTGTGTGTGTGTGGAGAGTATATAAATTTCGACGAGAGTTGATGCACACATATTTTGCTATACCACACGGAGAGGAGAAGCTATTTGCCGGAGGCTCTGCGTCTTATCCTAGAGTGTGTGCAGTATATGCATACGTCAGGTGTGTGTGTGTGTATTATTCAGTATAAATGCATCGCTGTTTTGAGAACACTTTAATAGTGCAGGTGGAATAGTGTTCTAGTTCCAATAAACGAATTTGGGAAATGGCTTGTAAAAGCTTTTCGCTCTCTTGCGTCATGTAAACGGAAATTATTGCTGAGTTTTACTACCAGATATTTATATTAAAAGGAGAGGAGGGGATTGTGTATACGAAAGAACAGTATATAGCGCAGCGGTTCACGAAGTCATGAAGTTTTTATTGAAACACATCGAAATCAATGCACATATCTCTTCGTGTAGTACATGAATTATAATAAGTATAGCACGCGCGTTACGCGTGTGATCACACCTTTTACGTGCTCTCGGCTTTGTTTAGACACAGTTTTACGCGAAAACGTATATACTTCCTCTATGATATACATTTACACATGCTTAGTTGGTAATAATATTTTTCTTTGTTGTTTTATTTAATTTTGTTTTTTTTTTTTTTTTGCTTTGCAGCTTCAACGTGTAATTATTATTATATTTATATACTCCAGTTACGGTTATAACTCCGCAACGGCAATACACAATATGCAATATATATTTATATATCCTCTGCTTTTTTTTCTGTGTAACGGGAGGTGTCCATTTTAACCTCGCAGTAGTATATATTCACGTTTATATATCATTATTTATCATATTTTATATACTTATATAGATTTTCACTCGAGCCTCGCGCTCGCGATGTCCAACGGGCGAAAACGAGGCCGCGTCGGCGATATACATATACGTATAATAATATATAGTAATCATCATATATACTTTGTTTTTTTCTTCTTCTTCTTCTTCTCTTTTTTACTCCCTTTGTTCATCATAAGTTTCTTCTTTCGCGAGTATAGTCGACGTTATAACAAGGTGTGTGCAGTATACAGATATACTTTTTTTTTACCTTTTATACTACTTTTTGAGATACCTGCGCTCATCTAATACATTTCGCTCTTTTGATTCTAGTGAATATTCGGAGAAAACCTATATATATATAGTTTCGAACTCTCTGACGTATTTGATTTTTCTCATTGTATGTTCTCGCGTGAAAAGTAAATGCGGCGAAGACATTTCTTTTTTTTTTATATTTTGGTCGTAAATCAGAAGGTTTGAAAGAACTGGGGCTTTGTGTGTGTTTGCGCAACGTTGCCTATATATACATTATTTTTCCACAATATCATCTATTTTTTTACATATATATATATAGACAACGTTGCATTTGTGTTTTGTTTTTCTTATCGATTATTTGTTCAGCCGAAGAAAGACGTTGGAGCTCGTCGTCATACTTGATACAATATATGCGTGGATAATATACAGGTAATTGACAGTTAAAATTCATGAAAAATATCGAATTTCATTTTGATTATATACGTGTGTATTGTATTATATAGAGAAATATATATTCATCGTGCTTTTTCTTCCTCGAAAAAAATAACGTCTTTTTTCATTATAGACACTAAAATATATCGGTATATGTATATACTTATTTACGGGTTTTTATATAGTTTACTTTGATTCCCCTTTTGTGAAAGTCTTCTCTTTTGCACAAGAATATAAACGTCTGCCGGAAGAATAAACTAATTCTGAAAAATACGCTTGATATGATAGAATTTACCTTGTCTCTTTTTGGCTCTGGTATCTCTCGAAAGTTCGTGAAAAAAAAGGAACCATCGCTGAATACAAAGAATTTATTTTTTTTTTCGACAGCGCGCTCACGCGATAAAATTTCCTCGGGCAC
>UCQR01071939.1:0-14604 GCA_900474235.1 Cecidostiba semifascia
ATATATGTATACGTGATAAATACGTGCGGATGTAATTTTTTTTTTTTCGTGGCCTCTGGCTTTGTCTTTTCTCTCTTTCGTGTGGCCTCAGCAGCCTTTGAAGTGAGTTACTCTGAGGTCGATGAGGATTACTTTTTTTTTGGGGGTGATGGTAGTCTCTTTGGTTTTGACGGGAAAAGTTTTGATGGGAGAGAGAGAGAGAGAGAGAGAGAGAGAAATCACGAGGAGTTTCTTTTTTTCGGGAAGAAGAGTGTGTTGGAGTGTTCGAGGGTTGATGAAGAGCGAGGAAAGTGGTTGTTGAGTGCTTTTTCGGGATTATTAAAGGGTGTTACAGTTGTTTTCGATTATGTAGCTGATGAGGATGGTCGGCTTCGGTGTATTATTATTATTATTCGCTGATGATGTATTACCGTAATTATTCGTTAATCGATATAATTCGTCGAGTTCAATGCCAAGTGTTATTGCACTTCGCCGGGTTTGTATATATCTTTCGAACAAACACAAACAGTGTATAGCCTTTTTACTCGGCAAGTCCGAACGATTCGGCCTGTTACTACTTGTATCATTGGCACACAACTCCTCTCGCATCAACGTCAACAACAAACTCCAGACGCATATACAACAAAGGAAACATTCCACTTGCGTAATATGCTCTGCCAAAAATTTACGACTCTGACTCGTTTTCTCCATATCACGCAGTATATAGAGGTAACCAAAAATTTCCAGACACAGGCGTAGCAGCCGTGAGCCGTGACTGCTGCACTCGGCTAGATAACAGGACCAACCAAGCTCGTGTATCACTTGGACGGCAGTAGTTTATTAATTACCTACCTCTCCTTATCAATTCGCAGCTATACTGTCCAACTTTTAATTGAGCGTCGCCGTATAATACACTAGCCATATTGGAATCTAGAGGTTTGCTCCTTTCAACAACAATCAAAATATACAGACCAGAGGACATTTAAAATTCGATCGCTCTCGATTCTCGAGCACAAACCACCTCGATCTAGCGCAATCAAACAACTTTGCAGTGGCGCTCTCTCTCTTCTCTCGTCTCGGCTAAAAGCCATCGAAAAAAGAACTATTCATCGCTACAAAGCTTCCCTCCAGAGAGAATCAAAGGAGAGAAAAGGAGGAGGAGAAGAAGAAGAAGAAAACAGCAGCAGCAGTGGTTGGTGAGATGAAAGAGCGTGGCAAAGCCCGCGAGCGCAAGCTCGATCGATCGGTCGACCTTCCGCGTCACTTAAAACTGAACTGAGCGCGCGCGCGAGAGAATGAATTAACGCGCGCGCTCGTCTAATACACTTTCTGACTTTTCATTTGCTTGAGAGGAGGCCACTGACTGGCTATGATGTGTGTATATTTATACAGACAATTATACAATTCGTGAAGCAGCTGAAAAATACGAAAACGATATGTTATATAATCGATCCGTATATATATTGCGACGCTGTACATGATTTCTTAATATCCGGCGGCACCTCCCTTTTCCCGATATTTATACTTCCCAGGAAGTAAATAGCTGCTAGCCGCAATGCGTTTAAACCACATCACGCGCGCGCTGTGAAATTTAACGTGTCTCGAATATAAAAACTCTCGGAATAAACGTCAAAAGCAACGCTCTCTCGCCTCGACGAAATAATAGGTGGAAACAGTAGTAGACGCAAGCCATCCCCCTGGAAAAAAAAATACTATCCTATTTCGTTCCATTTGTATAAAAAAAGAGAGAGAGAGAGAGAAAGAAAGAAACTCGAGCTGTATCTGTCACACCTCGTGTGCGCGAATATAGCTTCAAGTCTCTTTGCTGGGGGCAAGTATAGTGAAATTCCGATCGCGGCGCACAGTGTGTTCACGCGTTTTCTCGCAGTTCTATATACGGTGAAATGCATAATGCATGTAGTTCGGGACTTTGGGCGAAAGCTGGAAGCTGCGAGTGAAAATATATTATATACATTCGATTGCGGCTGTGAGTATGTGTGTATATATGTGTACCTAAGAATATTGGCTCGAGCTTTGGAAAAGATTCTCTCGCTTCACGGCAGCTGTTGCTTTTTGTCTCTCTCTCTCTCTCTCTCGTACTTTGTATTTTTAAAACTGGGGCATGTGCGAGTGGAGTACCTATGTATCGTGTGCGCAGTGTGTTTTTGAAAAAATTCCCGGGTTGTTTTGATCGAGAATTATTGTATATTATATAGCACGATTAATAGCCGCTTGTGTGATAAGGCATCGATCCAACGTTTAATCGAGCTCTCGATATCATTAAATCCCAGTCGAAGAAACTTTTGAAAGAATTCCTTCTCGCCACCTATAACAAACGAACTGCGCTTCGCCGACTGCAATGAGAGAGAAACTAATACTGTATACTTATAACTGTCGGAACGATCGTTGGAAAGTATAAAAGTTTTAAAAGCCACTTCTCCCCAAGTTAAGTAATTAACTCGTCGGTTTTTCGAGAGGTACCTATTCAGATAGCAGAGAGAGAGAATAGTTTTTTACGAAGCAATAATATCCAAGATTGCGCGGATTTTTTACAACGATAATCGTCGAATCGAATAATTCTACCAAACTTCGGGTATTCCCCTTCGCAAATCTAATCTGATGTATTGACTCGAGACCGATCCATCTTTTGGATTCAATGCAGACGCTGTAGCCAAAATAAAAGCGAATCTAGAGTCCCTTAAACACACATATCCCACTTAGAAAACAAGAGACGACGATGTGTCTGTAAATAAAGCAGCTCGATCGATCACTAGCATAGCAATTGATGCTCTTCTCCCCTCCAAGAAGCAGCATGAGCGTCAGCGGCGAGCTCGAAAGGAGATTTGTCGCGCGTGTCGAGGGAGATCACCGGCCGCACGACGTTTAATGGGCTCAAATTGACGGGATCGCGTCGAAATGCGAATTGAGAGTGAGAGAGAGAGAGCCAAATATATCCGATTTATATAGATATGAGTAATCGCGTCATGAGCTGAGCTGTTATGGGTGTGGAGAGTTTCGATGTTGTTTTTTTTTTTAGATCGCTGGATTCGAAACGATTGTCTGAATAAGTAGAATTCACAAAAGAAATAAGCCTAAAATACCCTCCAAAAGAGAAAATTTACTTCTCTACAAACACATCAACCCGCGGTTTATACGACACAAAAACAACGTTCGCCAAACGAGCGAGTCTCGTCCAGCCCGCATTATACACGAGGAAAACTTTGTAAAACGACCGTTAAAAATTTAACCGTCTCTCCCATAAGAGAGTCGAACGCGTAATTGGTATTAAAACTTTCGGAGGCATAATCGCGTTCGCGCGCGCTAGGGAGTATATTATACCATGCGAGTTGTTCCAAAGGAGCTTTCGGTTTATCTAATTTTAAAGTTTGCGGCTCTGCTTTGCCCACTAGGTCAAGGGAGAGAGAGAGAGAGAGAGAGAGAGAGTTACGCGTGAGTAGCTATATACTTTTTCCTAGACTCCACGGCTGATGCCGATCGGGGAAAATAGTGGCTAAGTAGATAAGTTCCGGGATGGCTCGGACTGCTGCAGCAGCTGTAGTCCGAGATTTAGGGGCTGTAAAATTCGAGTCTCGAGCTATATGTCGGAATATACTGGTGATTTAAAGTTGAGCTACGTGTTTTGCTTTGGTGGAAAATTGTTTTTATCTCGAAAGGTAAAATCGAAACAATGGACACGAGTATAGCGGAACGAAAACAAAGTTTAACAAAATAATTAGAAACACAACGTGCGTTGCACTACTGTTCAATTGGTATAGAAACGCATGTATAGCAGCGCTCGTTAAAATCTACATTTTGAAAAATTCATCATGTTTCCTCGACCATTTAATTAATCCCAAAGTACACAATATAGCTTGTTCTATACGAAAATAAAAACTTTCCCATTTTCTCGCACACGTCCTACAGCCTCTGAAAAACCGAGTTCACCCTAAAAGCAGCTTACACGCCAGGACAACTAGCAAAAGTTTCGCAAACTCTAGCCGAAATAATTCGAGCCATTACGCAAGAGCTTGCGCGTCAGAGCTTTACGCGGTGGAAAGAGAGAGAGAGAGAGAGAGAGCGACGGGTTCCGGGTAACCCGAGCGAGCTTTAGGCGATGCGCGCGGATTGGGATTAATTTCCAGGCAATTTGTATTGTCGCGTATAGCCGTCGACACCGCGTTAAATCACGCGTTTCAATTAGTCGACGTGCGCGGCCCCGAGGCTTTGACAATATAGTAGTAGGTGAGAGGATGTGCCTGGATTTTTTTAAATTGACAAAAGTCATGCGAAGCTGTTATGTATACATACTTTTTAGTTTAATTAACCGTCAATATAAGGGTTAATCGATATACATATACCTAATATTATACCAATCAGTTTTTTATAATACGAAAAATATCTCGAGCGTGATATATAGACACACACACACACACGCGCGCGGGAAAAAGGTGAAAAGCAATCTGCGCTCGTCCTCGCTTATAATTGCTTATGAATAAATTTGTAAACATTATAAAGGAACGGTGCATTCGATTTGTCGACTCGCTGCTCTGTGTGATATTGATGTAATCGGATCGTCAAGCTGTCTCGTGAACATATGCGTATTCCTCGTTATTGTCTAGAAAGTTTTTTTTCTAAGGTTATTTTATTCGCTTGCAATTTTCAACCATATTAAATAAATGATGCGTAATAGAGTCTTTAAAGGAGCCTTCAATTTATGAAATTGGAAAAAACAAATTAAGCATCTGGTTTTCCGTTTTTTGTTCTAGAAATATTTTGTCATAAACTCAACTGCACTTTAAATGAAACCATCGCAATCATTGCAGTATTTAAAAAAAAAAACAATAATTATTTATTTTATTTATTTAATAATCATATACGGGCTACAAACCCGTTTACATATAGTACTACAAGAATTATTATAATACTTATTAGTGGCATTAGTTTTGCAATTATTATAGCATGAGCGACCCAAGCAGCAGGCCAAAAACAAGCCTATTTCGGCATATATGGTGCAGATACACCGCTGTATGCAGTGTACGCGCATCAAAGTGATGAAGGAAATGAGAAAGCACCTGTCTATCGTTGCTAGCTACAGACTAGAGAACAAGAAAGTTCAAGCGGTGGAGGGAATAGGACCAGTTCAAATCTGCTTTGTATAGAGACAAAGCTTAAAATGCATTTACACCCTTATATTCGGGTCAAAGAGTTACAACTTGTTGTTTTTGTCATCAATAAAAGTAGATTTTTAGAAACGATGTTATACACTGTAACTTACATAGAGATTGGCGAATTACTTATGCGACAGCGAAATAATCGCGCAATCGGTCAATAACGCGATGAAAATAAATTAAATACAAGCATTATTAGCAGCGCGATAAAGCAGCGGCAATACGTTCAAGAGGCTATAGCTCCGCGGCAAATTTACGAGAGCGAATAAAAGTCAGCTCCAGGTAGGTATATACAGATAACAAGCGGTCGCCGCTTATATAGCCACAGAACGATTACACTGGAAATTTGGGCTTCCGCAGCTGTTACACAGACACATAATAATATATAGCGAACTTTTATAATTATACTCAGCTTAAATTCATTAGGTTTTATTACTCGGAGATTATCGCGCGGACGACGAAACTCGCAGAAAGTGAAATTGCTGATTATAAGAGAAATTGATTGTAGATATTATCATTATATACGTATTTTTTTTAAAGCTTCAACGAAATGATCGGTATCTCTGTGTAACTCAATTACGAATATAGTTTATAATATATATTCAGCGAGAAACTTTTCTGTTTAAAATTCATTTCCGCGGAGAGATAATATAACCGTCATTAAAATGCAAAATACGCGTGTAATTGAGAAACTTTTTGCAAGGTCTATTTCTATACTCGCGAATTTTCCGACGAATACGAGGTCAATGATTTTTCTTCGTTATCGCCAACTTATCTGCGCCTCCGCGAAATTTATTCAGTTTTATCTATATACGGATTTATAGACGATGGTCACAGCGCCCTAAAAATCAATCAACGCATTAATAATTACCTCGAACTGCACATCCCAGCACAAATTTGCACATCAGCCTCTTTTTTCTACATCATATTATAAATCAGTCTTGAATTTTTAGCCCTACTTTTCGAAAATCCTCCCAACGTCACTCGCGCGCCTGCGTCTCTTTCTCTCACGTCACTTCGCTGCAGCATCGACGAATCCTCGTTTATTTATATACGATAAGACGCACGGCAAACAACGTGTAATTACGGCACGTCGGTGCATCGTTAGATAATTAGACGCAGAGGAGAGGATATCGTCGCTCTGCCGTATAGTATATACGAAATGTCCTTCTGGCAGCGATTGCGGGCTACTGGAATGGAAAGACTCGAGAAAATAATTATCTCGGATAGCTCGGCTTTCGCTTCTCGTCTTTCGCTCATTTTTCCGCGCTCCGCATTTGCGCACGCAGCATTTTAAAGCTCTGGATTTCTACCGTCGAGCTTTGCAATTTGCCTAAAAGGTGTGCGAGAGACTGTTATTCGTGTGAATGATTTTTTCATTCAATTTGAGCGAAATACCTTTTGGAATGCTATTTGTGTATACTGCAGATATATCTGGATCGAATACGTTACGTAAGCGACTTTTTATCTCGTGCGGGAATATATTTGAAGAGGAAGAAGATTATTATTACTCGCACGTGTGTCTCACACCCTCTGAGATTAGATTAAAAAGAAATCTTCATTTCGTATATACACGAAGATCGGTATTCCCAAACAAGTATACTGCACCGACACGCTGCAGCTTCGGTTTCGCCAAACTTTATACTTCTACACTTTCCACCCACGCAGTTTCTAATCTGCATATACACATACCAGCCAACTCGGAATATATAACTTTGAACCCGAGAGCGATAAGACTAGTTATATATAGGTATATTATTAAAAGAAAAAAAAAATCGGTAGTGATTTTGAGATGGAGATATAATTCAAAGGACTGACGTTCGCATTGCATTCGTCGTCGCTAAACGATATTTGTTATCAGCAAACAATTAGACCGTCATCGTTATACACACACACACACACATACATACACAGATACGCACGATATATGAACGGGATCGTGAATTTTGCCATTGTTGGCCTGCAATTTTCCTACAGGGGTCCATGAAAACGATTTAAAGCTCTTTTATAATCTCCCTTCGTCCGTCCACACGCATTGTGCACTTGACGGTCGCTCGTTACAGAATTTAATCGTTGGAGATATATTGAATTTCAATAACTCGGTTAAAAAAAAATAAATTTGTTTTTTTTTTCTTCTTTCTAGAAAAAAAAAGGACTCGTATATGCGATCGTTTCGATTCTCCGATGTCGAGAGAAAGAAACTGAATCCTCTTCGTGATAAAGCGCGCGTTTATCATCGCAAGTATCCTTACACCAAACACACACACAACTGTAAGAAAACACACTTAATAAGTATTCTCGAACATTCACTCGATCCTACCTGCAGCTTCCCAGTGTAGTAATCCCTCGCGCGAAGTCGATCCAGTCACCTCGATAAAAAAGAAGAACTGCTGCAGCAGCAGCGACAACAAAAAATCTTTTCAATTTTCCGATAATATTCCCGGAAGTATATAGCACTATGTACAAAAAAAGTCTCAGGATGTCAGTTGACGGAGCGGCATCTCGGCGGAGTAAGTAAGTAAGTAAGTATATCAGACGCGACGGTACACTTTGCTCATCGCCGGCTAACCTTGCACTAAACTGCGCGCCGTTTGCTCTGGCTATGCTTGGACTACGGCTTTTTCACCAGAGCGCCGCTATGGCGATCATCGATGTGTCTACGCCTTTGCAACTCTGTGTATATGTGTGTATGTATATGCGTATAGAAAGAGACACAGACTGATGGCTGGAGGGCACGCGACGATGCATCGGGCGGATATAGCCTTGGTAACCTTTGCTGATGTGTCGTCGTGCGCGCGCGATGTGCATCAGGCTTTTGTTCACCGGACTGACGGCTTTTTTACGCACTTTTTCGGATATATAGGGGGGATGCGATACTATTCAAACTTTTTTTTTTTTAACAAAAATACGCTGGAGTGCATATTCATGTCGGAGAGAGAGAAAGAGAGAGAGAGAAAGGATAGCACTTGATCAAAATGCGGGGGTTGCGAAATTACGACCCGCATGATCTATAGCAACCGGAAACTCGTCGTTTATACACAGATTACAACTTACCAGCGAATCTTTGGTCTCCAGCGATATGAGAAGAATGTATATACGTGTGTGTGTGTGTAAAGGAAGGGTCTGTAGGTGACACACAGGCCTAGTGGCCCCGTTGTACTTGTGTCCCATTGTGATGCGCGCGCGCGAAGATGGCGAGGCAACGTAATGAAACTAACTGGCCCGTTCGCTATATACTCGGCCGCTGCAACAATTAAGCCGACAGTACGCTCTCTCTCTCGACATAATGCTTATAGCGTGATGCAGCAGCTTTATCTCTCTTTTGCTGCTGCTGCTGCTGGTGTGTATACCTTGACATCGCGAGGAACTGCAAAGGCGGAGGACACGAGGTATATGAGGAGAACGAATGCTTGGACATATAGGATATATGGTTTGCATATATCTATACTGATATGCTAAAATATCAATTGTGTACTGCTGCTTTTTATTCGCAACGTATACTTCGCAGTAGTCTCGTGATGTAATTTAATAATATCAGAAATTCGACGATGAAAATTTTACTCCGCTATACACTATATATTTTTCTTTTCAGAACTTTCGAACGATTGTAAAGCGCATTCGCAGCACGAATTGCGGAAAGAAACTTTTTCCGAGAGGTTTTAAACTTTTCTACGTCCTCGACAACACAGACACGCTCTTCATTAGACAATCTGAAAACATCAGAGAGAAAGAGAGAAAAGACGCGATTTACTTTCCAAAGCTTACAACGTAGTTTCCAACATCGTATCATAATCGATCGACTCAAAGAAGCATATCCGCTGAGATGGTCGACTAACATCTTTTGAGGCTGAGCATCAGCGTCAACGGACCGGATCCGAGCCGTTCACTCGCTTGATCGTATACATCCCACATTATAGAGAGAGAGAGAGAGAGAGAGAGAGAGAGAGAGAGAGAGAGAGACGAGGCACCGCAAGTAGTCGCGCTGCGGTTTGCTGAGACTATGCACGGCTCGGCGAACGCGACCGACGCGCGCGGATATACAGGACCGAGAATGGATACTGTGGATGGTATGTATATGTATATACGATAGTATATGATGGTAGCGATCGATTGGAGACGCTTCTTGAGAGTTGGAGGGATGTGTAACGATTAGATGAATTTTGAAAGCTTTTAGTTTTTTTATTATAAATTGTGTTAATGTTAGTGAAAATTCATCTCTCTCAGAATATGTATAACGCATATATCCGTCCGTTTCTACTAGATATCACATAAAGCTTTATAGTCGCCCAAAAATTATTTCACAACTGTTTCGAATAACGAAATTTACAAAAATCTATTATATACTCGACTAAATCCACTATAAACCTATGTACCCTCTGCTACGAAATAAAAATACACATCCATATTTCATGCCTCAATAATAAGCAGCCGAAATATACCTCCGCATTTATCCGACATTCATTTCACACACACACACATACATACATACATATATATACGCATCGCGACGACCTTCATGCGCACCGAAAGCGAGAAATCAATTCCACCCCCCATATCAAGTCTATATCTATATACATGTCACACTGGCGTCGCGACGGTTACGCCAGATTCCTTTTGCCGAACTTTTTACTGCATATAGTTTTTTTTTTTTTGCGGCTTCCATTTGTTCGATGGTTTGCACTTTTATACATTATATATATACGCTTGCATTTATAGAAAACAGCAGAGTTTTGCGTCACGTTTCTTCGCGCTGAAATATTACGCCGGATGAAAAATCAGCGACGCGAGAGTCTTTCTTTGATTGTAAAAATTGTTGGTCCTTGAAATAAAAAAGAAATGGGTATGCGAGGGTATACACGCGTATAGCTCGTGAAATTCCGCGGACTTGATTTTTCCAAGTGGAGCGAGAGAGGTATATATACTATATATATTGATCGAAAGTCAATAATTATCAGTGTATCGAGGATTGATTTTTTTTTTCAAAAGTACTACTGGTATTATAGCGTTTCACGATGAAATATACTACGGAATGTGAGCGAATTAAATTGGCGACGTTTAGGGAAATCCACACGTATATACAATTTTGACATTGCCTACTAATGATACTAGTAACAAAAATAAAGTAGGTTAATTCCATCATCGATTTTCCCGCGGCCCATGTACATATACCGTGTCGAATATCCGTGATCAGTCAGCTCATTTGCAGAAACATTATAATAATGGAATATATATATATGTATATTCACATATACTGCATTTTTGTTGATACATCTCTGGATGACTGGTGAACAATAACCCAATAAATAGCCAGAAACATAACCCAGGTGGTTATACATATACGACACGAGTGGTCCATCAAGCAGTATAGGCCCAAATAGAGAAAAGCGTCCATGCATCTCACAAATAGTTCGGTCACAGATGAGTTACAACTCGTTGTATTGTTTTTGACGAAGCTTTTACAAAAAAGAATTTACATATCTGGTAGAAAATTCACCAGATTCTGCCCAGATGTGGCGAATTTACATGACTTTTTCACCATATCTGGTCAGAATCTGGTGAATTTTCTACCATATTTGTTTCTCATTATTCTAATTTAATTATAATTATGCGAAACATGAGATTACTTTCTCTCGCACGAGAATACATAAAAATACATTTCACACCGAGAGAAGTATCACAGCGCATTTTACGGCAGGCTTTACGTTATTTCTCTTGTTTGCTATTGCCGTCGGAGAGGGCTTTTCTCGGTATACCCAAGAGCTTTCTCGTTGCGCTATTTTATATATAAATGACTTGGAATTGATTTTGATAATACGATATAGGTGTATCTATAGCTTTGTATTTATTTATAATTAGAACAGAGATGAGTACACGTTGTTTGAGACATCAACGGCTGGTGAACACACTATAATACTGCCAATTATCCTATAGTTCCGGGTATATGGAATATAATATAATTATCACGATTCTATATACTTATAACTGATGATAATACCCTTTACACACACGCGCGCATATATTCTAGGAATTATCCGCTATATTCCACGTGCTCGACCTCTTACACAGCTTACAGCACAAATATATACACGAAATATCAAACCTCTAATTTAAATTCAAGCTCATCAAAACATTCCGAGCAATACACCCCCTGCTTGTACATTTTCACGATTCCTTCTTTTTAGACCAGCAACAGTAGTAACACACCTCCTCTCCGCCATCATATATCTTAAGCGCGTGTTCTCCATATTCCTCAAGAGAGCCTGAGCTGCGAACGAAAGCAACTATATACCCAGCACCACCCCCTCGAGGGTCATCCGCCACGCGGAGGGTGAGGGTGAGAGCCAAGGCTCCTGGCGGGCCTGGGCGAACCACTAGTGCTAAGGCGACACACACACACACACACACACATAGAGACAGAGAAATATATAGTCGCTGGAGGGGTTGATATGCGCGCGCCGCCGCTATCTCGGTTCGTCGGCTGCTGCTAGTCACCGTAGTTCGCCTCAGTCAACCCTGTAAGCCCCGCGAGCTCGGATCGCACATTAGAGAAAGCTGCGCCAACGTGTGCGCCAACGAGTGCATCAGTCCGATCACGTGGACTGACTGACTGACTGACTGACTGACTCTCGCGCGGCTATACTGGTGTGAGAGTGTGACTATATATATACAAGTGCAACGGGGGTAGTATAGCGCGCAGCTGTTGGTGAAGAAGGATTTCTTTTTCGGACG
Organism: Cecidostiba semifascia; assembly: GCA_900474235.1. Taxonomy (NCBI): domain Eukaryota; kingdom Metazoa; phylum Arthropoda; class Insecta; order Hymenoptera; family Pteromalidae; genus Cecidostiba; species Cecidostiba semifascia. The sequence continues at coordinate 11,877 of UCQR01071939.1, forward strand.
GTGAGTATGAAGCTATACTTACTTTTCTTCGCTATACTTCAGGGGGGCTACCACTGCTGCTGCTGCCAGGTATATCGATTCGAACCGCGAGTGAGGGCTTTAGAGTCGCGGATATATACTTTATATATTATAGCGATCGCGCGGAGAGAGCGAAAATAGATTTGGCGGATTGCAGAGCTGGCTGATGGCTACTACTGTATAATATCGATGTGTGTATAATGTGAGCGAGCGCGGATAGCTTCTGCATCAGTTACACGGAGTATTTTTTTTTTTTTTTTATGAATTCTCGCACCTTATTTCGCGAAACGCATACTCGAGAGCCAAGCGTATTGTGTGTTTTGATTTCGAATGCAGAGCAAGTGCATCAGCGCTGGCCTGATTTGATTCCGCTGCTTTCCATGACGATTGTTTCCTCTTTTTCCGAGAAGAACTGCAGTTCGTTTCGCGCCCATTGTGTTGACTTTCTTTAATCAATGACACATACAAACGACAAACAACAAAAGTATCAAGGCACCTTTTTTTCGAGCTTTGTCTGTTGTGCGCTCTTTTTTTTCAGCACTTTTCAATTGCGACGATAATCCCGCGTCGAAAGTTCACGAATGTACACACACAATATAATTGAAACTGTGTGTGTGCGTGTGTGTGTGTTTCCTCTGTATAAACATGATAATTATTTGCAGTCGAGGGCCGGAAATACAAAGTTACCAAAACTTTCCCAACCCCCTTTCTGATGATTCTATAATATATTTAAAACACCGTCGCGCTAGAGCGTCACTATATACAATTGCCTCATTAAAAAACTTTGAAATTATTATTTCCAGTCTGAACTGTATGTAAGAATTAATCACAAAACGCCAAGAATTTCATTTAACTTTATTCAATATCCCGCATACTTTTCTCTCCCCTCAAATTCTTCGCAACAAACTTTCTTATACCATAATCATGTCGAATATTATATAATTTCGCCGCTACACACCTTCTCACCGTATTATCATCCTTTTTTTCGAATGACGCGCATGGATGACACAGAGGAGCGAAAAATAGCTTCGACGTGTGTATATATATATACACACACTGTTTACTACAACACACACACACACAGAGAGAGCTCGTAAAGCCATTTTAACGTTTAGCAATATAACCTGAGCATTGCGAGCGTATACTTGCACTAAAACTCGTCGTCGCTCTGCAAACATCATGCGCAACGCGCAGGTATTGCAAAGAGAAAGCATTCGTGCGAATAAAAAAAAAGGGGCTACTTTTTTTCCCTCTCCCAGAAGTATATAGGCTGAAAGGCAAGAATAACAAATAAGAGACAGTAGTCAGAAACAATATAATAATATAATCGTCAACCACCCAAAATTCTCACACGTATATACGCGTCCGTCGTATAGAGGTATACGACACGTCGGGCTACTCGCGATCCTTGATCCCACATCACGAAGGGCCGCTCATTTGCATATATACCCCAGCAGCGCTCCTCTGACGTAGGACAGTTCTGTATATTTATGCAGCCGCCGGTGTCGCCGAAAATGAAGTTACCAACGCAATCAGCGTCGTCCGACTTTCGACGATCATTGTCACTCTCTTTTGCAAGCGCGCGCGCTCGCACGCGACAAATCGATTTCAATTTACACGGACGTCTCGAGTGTCTATACTCTTATTGGTGCTATATACTGTCTTTGAAGGAAAGGAATTTTTTAGGCGAGGATACGAGCAGGAGAGTTAATCAGATTTTTCGAGCGTTTGATTTATTTTTTCGAGGCTGATTTATGAATTGCGATGAGGAAGCTGCTGATGATATACCCATCGAAAACAGACGGTGTGTTGTCATTCGATCTGAATTTTTAATTAACGAGAAAAATATGCGTTCCTTGACGACTGAGTCGAGCTTGCACTAGAATATTGTACATGGTGATCCGGAAAAGCTTTGAACTCGGGGAAACTGAATACACAGTGATCGGGATTTTATTTGTCTGTTTTGTACAAAAAAAAGTTTGCCGTCATCGCGAAACTAGGTATGTTTGTTTGCGCGAATGTCAATGTTTGCCTTGCACCAGAAAAAGAGAGACCGTAAAATCTCATATTACAGGTGCGTTTTTTTTTTTCAAAATTAAGGGGCACGAGTTACTCAGGCAGAGTGAAAACTATATCCTTTGTATAACACAATGTCGATAAATCTTTTTTTTTCCATGAAACGTGTATATAAAACCAGTATAAAAATCTCTAACAAGAGAACTATACTCCCTTTCCTCTCTCGCATCATCAGCATCGACAGACTTTTCCTTCTCCCAAAAATTCTCACCCCCTTAGGTGAACCAAAAGCTCGTATGGTAACAGCAATAGTAGCATATCTCGACTCCTTTACTGATATAGTACTGACGCTATGTAACGTATATAGGTATCTCGTTAGAATTCCTCTCTCTCTCGCTCTTACTCTCTTCGCTCGAGTGGCTGAGCTCAAAGGGAAAATGCCTCGCGACGTCAAACGCAGAGTGTGCGCGAGATGAAAAAGGCGGAACCTCCTGACGAGCGGATAATGAAGAAAATCGACGGGATCTTCGACTGCTGACGCACTTGTCGGTGTGTGTGTATGTATGTGTTGAGCTTGAGGAAGGAGAAAATGGAGAGAAAATGAGGGAGGCGGATGCCATTGTTCCTGCGCTAGATTGGAAATTGGCATGTGTGCAGTGACTCACTGATGTGTGTGTGTGTGTGTGTGTGTGTG
>UCQR01071946.1:2997-13079 GCA_900474235.1 Cecidostiba semifascia
TTATTAATCAGTCTTTTTTGCACCTTATCGCAATATGTAGGAAAAAATTGACTGTTCCTCAAAATTAAATGTTATCAACCGTCACAATTAACTAATTAGAAAAACGTTGCACGACCGAGAGGAAAGAAAAGATTGCTTGAAAGAGAGCTCAGTCATTTATCGTCACGCGTATCTTATATTGTAAAAGTTATATGGTGTAATTAGCGTGCGTCTGGGCGATATTCTCCAGATATTCTCAGAATATTGTAGGCGATCTTGCGTCATCAAGTGATCATGTTTACTCACACTGTTGAAAAGGAAGATTATCGTGCAACAGGATACACAGCTTTGACAATCCTTGTCTAATCGTATTTAACTTCTCATGAAAATGAATACTCGTGTGTTTCTTACAGAACTTTAGAAAGAACTTAATGAGGAAACATAATAAAGCATATCATCATTGTAATTTTTAAAAAATTATAGTTAGATGTTATCTACATTCACGTGTGCCATTTATGTTTCTGACGTTTATTTCGTCTGATAAGTACGAAAATATCTTCTGGATAAATTGAGCAAGAGCGGAAATAGGTTGTAAAAATTAATTGCATGTAAAAACATTTACCTTTACTTTCGAATTTACATTATTTCGTATGACGCAAAGCTGTAATAACTCGAATTTCGGCTCGGCTGCATACAAGTACCTATTTAAAAAAATGTATATTTCACTATGTTTGTAGCCAATTATATAACAAATATGAATAAATTTTTTATTATTCTTTTGTAAGCTAAACTTCCTTAACGCAGTAATTTCATAAAAGTATAATTATGTAGTTTTCTTGTAAAATGAGATTTATATCAATCTTTTAAGTTAACGTTGTTTCAATAGTGAGGTTAATTTCTGTTTTTCTTAAAAAAAAAGTTGAATTTTGCTTTTTCGCTTGATATGTTTTGATATTGACCTCAGAAAGTTTATCGTCTAATGCGCATAAATTTACTGTTGCGCCTTGAAGGTCAAATGAATTGCTATTATGAACAGAATGATTAGTAAACATTATCTACTATGTTGATTGAAGTTCTTTATTGAGATTCGGTAAAACCTCGGGTAAAACTTTTGATTTTTTCTTTCTGTTTGGATGCTTAACGAGTCATCTCCACATCAGGATTTCGCGCCATTCGCTTGCATGCAACTCAATTTTGACGTTGCGGTATTCCCAAGCAAAATGTTGTCATATACGCGGAGCTTCCGTTTGTAAACATATTTTGCAAACCTCTGAAATTCTATTCATTATTCACTTAGTAATTATAGTTTTTTCTCGAGAAATAAAAAAAAAACAAAAGGCCGTTTCTATTATTTATTAATAGAACTTTAAAACCTGAGCTAATTAAACGATTTACAATAATGAATGACGATTTAGTGCTAAAATAAAAATCGCTAAAACTCATGTATCGATAAAATGGTTGAGACTTAATCAAAAGTTTACACGAAATTAGATAATAAGAGTAATCAATATTGCAGATATCGCAATTGATTTCTAATTGCGCAGAATTTTACAATCAATCACTAATACTATGTACGTATCAAGATGAAAGAATTAGATCGCAAAATGATTGTTACATGATTTATATGATTCAGATGTATATGATACCGAAACTTGATCTCACGTAATATTTTTTATTTTGATTAATACAAACATCAGCAATATTTTGGAATTCATGTCATATTAAAATTTAGATACTAATTTAATATTTATAAAATTTTTCTGCAATTTTAATTCGAAGCAAATTCTTAACAAAGCCTAAAATAAAAATACGCTTATCTTAATACTTTTAATAATACGACAATAATTCGCCGTGACACTCTAAAAATGTCGACATTATCAATGATAATTCGTTAAGTGAAGTGAACTCTGTCAATGATATTTGTAAAAGATATTTTAATCCAAATATCAAAGAGCATGTTATGTATACGAAAATTCGCAATATCTATCACATTCACCAATATTAACTAGTCCACTTTCACTAAACGATTTATATTTCCTTAAACAGTAAACCAATTACCTACCCACTGGGTCCATCTATAAAGTACAATGTATGAATCATTGAGTATACTGTACTGTCAATAGATGAAACCATTCGAAATACCAGTGTCGTAACTTTATGCAAAATAGAACACAATACAAGAAATTTCATATTTCCCTATTCCACTATTCAAAAAGTGCCTCGATATTTGTTCTCGCACCCCCAAAATCAAACAAACTTCTTTGAGAAGCCTCCAACGTACAATTCCACACATGCATCATCTATTTTCTCAATGCAAACAATAGTATCAATTTTTCCTCTCGTCGCATTGTGCTGAGTAACAATTCGCTTGCGTCGCAATATCAGCAGCGTATATACAGAGACACGAAGAGATAAAGCTCGCGCGCGTGAAAATCCAAGAAAAACTGCTGTGCAGCCCCCAGCAGCGTTTCCAGCGAGCCATCCCCTTACACTCCCCCCCCCATATGCCTTTCAGACGTCGCGACACTTAAGATTTTTCAAATCTCGGCGCGTGCGCGTATATCACTCAAGACTTGTCAGATAAGAGCGAGCCGATTCCGATTGTGCGCGCGCGAGCGTATATACGCAAGCCGACGAAGACTCTTAGAGGGATCACGGGTGTACCGGCTGATAATACACTTATCAAGCTCATATAAATAGTGGCCTAAATAGTAGCTTCGGGTTCAGAGACGCGCTGAATTTCACCGAGCTTGCAAGATACACTTGAAGCTCTTCATTTCGCTGCTCGCGCCTTTTTTTCGTTGGCTCGTGATTTTGATTGTTTGTGTAGTACGAGTGCTGAGTTACAAAGAGTCTGTGCAGTCAATATTCTGGCTGCGCAAACTTTATATTATAAGTAGTTTTTTATTGTATGTGTGATAAAGACGGCACGAGAATTACTTCCCACGTAAAGGTTTGTTACTAACAAATTATCTTTGTGTGTTATATATATATTGTTTTTTCTTTTCATTAGACTTTAATTACAACACATTATTTCAATAAGAGACTATTAGTCTTTAAAGCATTTGACTAGAACAGTAATAATTTGCAGCAAAAAAAACAAATTATTATGAAAGCTAACATGTTTTTTCTTTAATTTTCCTTATTTCACGTGAATAAGATTTCTTGAAATGTTTATCATCATAATAATGATGTTATTCAATTCTTCATATGCATGCATGCAAAACCAATTAAAAGTCTTAGATATATGTTATCAACAATTAATGCAAAAATTTTTAAACAAAGTAACAGTTTTGATTTGTTGTAAATTTCAATTAAATATATATTTTAGGAATTATAATAGATAATTTTAATTTGTTTTAATTTACGAGACGAGAGTATTCGTTATGACGACATCAAACTGTACTATACAATCATAATAATGCTAAATTTACTGATATGATACTCTACAGATGTAATGGTATAGAGATAATATTTTTAATTAGCTCGATAAAAATTGCACATAATATATTATCGCACACGATATACGAACTATTTTATACAAGTTATGTCACCCGTATATAAACCGTTCATATCATATATTTTTACTGTTTTAAAACAAATAAAAATTTTAAGACTATCCGAATATTGCAAAAAAGCAAATGTGTACTATCCAAGTCGCCTAAATTTATCTTCGCCACGACGCTGTATTGTCAAGTAAATTATTTGACGTTATGTATGATAAAAGTATCATAAGGACGGGGGTTATCAGCAGATATCTATTTAAGTATTCTTTTCCTCCAAAGTAGCCACCACAATTTCTGACTGATAAGCGTAAAACAAATTTCGTTTTGATCTCACCCCTTATCTCGGTCCAATCGCTGATAAGGAATTAAATCTTTTTTCCTGACGATGGCATTATCTGTCAGTGCAATCAGCACCAGGCTGTCTGGAAATTCAATCTTGCCAACTAATGCTGGTTCAGACAATCGGTGTTCACGCCATAACTGATTTACAATACCACTCGCGCATTTTTGCTAAACATACTATAAATTAGCGTAAATTAACTACTTACTTTAACTAACGATCGTTTTTTTCTTCTTGTGTTACAGGGTTCCGTTTGCGATAGGCTGGTCGACCAGTCTGTTGGGTGTTTGAGCAACAGCGGCAACTGGAAGTTGGCCCTGAACGCAGAGCCCCCGTGGCTTTGCTAGCACCCCTAACAGAGAATTCGTATCACCCCGCCTCCTCACGACTCTCATCATTTTAATTGACAGCTGCCTCGTAAGTATATTCGATATTATTTTATATTATTTTTACGAGAAACGAATGGCTGTTGTTGAGTTTGATGCATTTCCTTTCTCAAGTTTTTACTTTTCAACAATAGGCGCGCGTATTTGCGTGCAAGATAATACATTTTTTTCACTTTAGCATGAATATTATTATGATATTTCCGAGTTGGAAATGTACTCGTTATCGTCTAAAAATTTAGCACGTCGCTGTTCAAATGAACGTGGAATTTTTGGAATATATTTTCTAGAAGAATTTAAAAGCGAAATTAAACTTTAATAATTTTATTTACTTATTACTTATATTACAGTTTGCTGCCTAGCTACCACAGAGTTTTATAGATTATTATTTACCCCTCCAAAAAGCCAGTCAAAATGAAGGTTACGAATCTGGACGAACGCATCCACGTATTGGACAACAACTCCACTTTGATGACCGTAATTAAGGACATCGCTAACAGTGGCTTGCAAGAAGAAGCTTTTTATGTACTGGACGTCGGAGACATCGTACACAAACATCAAATCTGGAAGGAGAGATTGCCACGTGTTGATCCCTTTTATGGTAAAAAATAAAATTATTATGAATACGATCGTATTTCAGTATAAATTTACCTCGGCGATCAATTAATCATGTAACGTATCTTTTTATAGCCGTTAAATGCAACGATAGCTTGACTGTATTGGAAGTACTTGCTTCACTTGGCGTGGGCTTTGATTGTGCATCAAAAGTGAGTCTCTAAAAATACGTTTTGCATCTATTTTCTCACCCTTATTTACATAATGCGGACATCGTTACTTATACAGCAACGTTTATTTTCAGAATGAGATTAACAAAGTTTTGGATATTGGCGTCGATTCTTCGCGAATTATTTTTGCTAATCCTGCCAAGCCGGCTTCGCACATCCGTCACGCTGCCGCTGTCGGAGTTGATCTCATGACAGTCGACAATGAAAGCGAATTGCACAAAATCAAGAAGCTGTTCCCTACTGCTAAGGTAAGAAATATGAAACCGTTATGAATGAAATTCATCAATGAAGATACTTTTAGCGATCGTGATTCAATTTGACTTACACAAATCTATTTTTGCAGGTTGTTCTCCGTATCCGTTGTGATTCAGAGGTGGCCCAATGCCAGCTGGGCATGAAGTTCGGTTGCGATCCTACCTTTGACGCGCCCAGTCTTCTGCGCCTGGCTAGACTACTGGATATCGATGTAGTCGGAATCAGCTTCCACGTTGGTTCCGGCTGTCAAGACCCGCCGGTCTTCAACCGTGCTATCTGCCACGCTAAGAATCTCTTCGATTTGGCCACCGATATTGGATTCAAACCTTACCTGCTCGATCTTGGCGGTGGCTATCCAGGAAACAAGGGTTTTAGCATTGAAAAAATTGCTGATGTCATCAATCACGCTCTAGATGAGTACTTCCCAAGTGAGTATTTCAAGCAGTAATTTTTTTTTCGCAGACGCAAATTCTAGAGCTTCGACAAATAGTCAGCGGAATGCGGAATGCCAAACTTATTTTCTTTAAACCGTTATCTAAATCCGCGGTTCATTATATTTTTCAGCTGACGATGTGCACATTATTGCTGAGCCTGGAAGATTCTACGTAGCTTCAGCTTTCACTCTCGCAACAGCAATTCACAGCAAGCGTTCTGTTCGTGCTGATGGAAATTCTCCCGGCAACGTCACCCACAACATGTACTACATCAATGACGGTGTTTACGGATCATTCAATTGCTTGCTCTACGATCACCAGCACGTGACGCCAATACCGCTGCGTTCTGGCCACGGTAAAATGATCCCGACTAGTATCTGGGGCCCGACTTGCGACGGCCTGGATCAAGTTGTAGAGAATGTACTGATGCATGAGATGGAACTCGGTGACTGGATTATCTTTGAGAATATGGGCGCTTACACTCTACCTGTTGCTTCTCCATTCAATGGTTTTCCAATTCCGAAAGTTCATGTTGTCGCTGATGAAAGCATCTGGTAATTATCTCAACAAAACTTAGCCAATAACCGTTAACAAATATTTGTTTAAATCTTCATTTTGATAACAGTTTTTATATAATTATTAAAAAACTAATTTGTGGAATCTTTTTGTTTTAAGGCTTTTGCTAAAAGATGCTTTACCTTTGACTGAAGAACACTTTGTACTTGGAGACACTCCGCAAAATCTACGTCTTGGTTTAGATATTGGTGGTACGGACGTCAACGCCTGGAACAATCCAGCCATGGAATTGGCCTCTTCTGAAATCAGTTCCGAGGAAGAGATTTTGGTTGACTCCGCTACACCACCACCTTTTATTTACGACTACGTAGATGTTGATCCGCTGAACTGAGAACGACGCACAAGATGCAAATTAAAGTCTCGCTATTATACGGGGAACACTTGGCCTTACAGGGTACTTAATAATAATGTTAGTGCATTTTTAAATCATATTCACATTGATGAATATAACATTCCTTCTTTATAGCGAACAGTAAATGATATATAAATGTATTATATGTAATCTTCTGCAAGTAAGAGCCAGGTGTTCCTTTGTACATAAGAGACTCTATGAATGTTACAAGAACAAGTACAACGCAGCTTTGACTATGCGCCTGCAAAAATTACTAAATTTTTGACTTTTTACTTTTTTTTGAAACGATATACTATATACATTAGAGTATATTGATAAATTTTTTAAAGTAGAGTAAATATTTACAGCAGATCTAATTTCAACATATACTTATATAATATCAGGAGATAATGAAAACTTGTAAGTTGTTATCTGGAAGGTTATTGAAGTAATTTAGTAGACTGCATATAAGTCTCAAATAATATTGCTCGAAGAAGTCTCGAACATTTAAAAGAAGTCAATAACATCTTTGATCGCAATAACAAGTTTCTATCTGAGGAAACATACATGAAAGCAAGAAACAGTTTTATAAGGCAAAGATTGAATAATTCGTGTTTCGTAGTACTTAATGGAAAATTGAGTTATATAGTATATGATCGTCGATAACAAAAAAGAAACGTAACAACAATTGTAAAGCGATCGTTGCTCTTTCTTCTCGTATGCATGCGTATTCAAATAAATGTGAAAAATCGTACGTATATTTCTAATGTAGCGGTATATTATGCCGACTTTGAGTAGTAAAGTGTCATCGTTTAAAGTTTCGAGCATTTAGCACTTAAATAATGCATGTGTCGTTCTAGACGAATTTACAACTATACGAGACACGTGTAAGCCGAGTTAACGATTTCGTACATATTTCTTTACTGCCTTCGCATTTCTTTTAAGTCGTACGATTATAGTAAATTTTTTTTCCTGACAAGGGTCATCATCGTGATATCGTCGCGACGTACTGCCCATATTATAATACGCTGAAAAAGCGATATACTTTTTTATGAAAGTCAAATGGAAGCATTGTACAAGGTTTTTGGAAGTTCAAATGTTCTCTCCATACAAAAGAAGCATAATATGTATTTTGTAAGAAAATCACTTGCTTGAATATTAATCAAGTTTGGATGCATTCAGTTTCTGTATCAAGTATACAATAGGAGGAAAATTCATTTTAATAAAATTTATAAGTTTCTGTTTTCCGATTGGCAGGAAAATTAGAAATCAATAAATAAATTTCAACTCTGTAGGTGTGCTAGGAACTTTTAAAAGGCATTGAGGCAGCTGTCATAGAAAGCAAAAAAAAAAGGATAATTAGGTTTCATTATTATAATTACCCTTAATGTATTATACTCAGCTATTAATTATTATTTTAATTATTATTGTTGTTGTTAATTAATTATCCGTGAGCTGTCACGTGTAATGAACTACGGTAGATCAATAAATTGTATTTGCAGACGTACTAAAAAATTGTATTTGTATTTGAATACCCTTCACTTTTACTTTTAATGTAGCTTTTAATGAGTGAAACATTTATTTAATGACTCTGATTTGTATAAAAAGTACTTTGCCCGAGATAAAAGAAGTTGCTTTCGGGTAGAATTTCTTTTTATTTTAAGCTTGTGTTTGTAAGTTGGCCAAAAAGAATAATGTCCCTTGATTAAGTGTTAGGTCAATTCCATGCTTCCTTAATATTGCGTGCCTCATTTGCACATTGATGGCAATTCAAATTTATTTCGCGGTATAGAATTGTTTTAAATCTATATTGATCTTGAAACAATGCTACTGTGTCATCGCTAATCACAACTATTCTTCTTTCTATACTAGGAAATTTATAATTAGCAAACTTCCGGTATAGGTATTAGACAAAAAGTATCGCATGTGCATCAAAGGCGATCCAAGATTATCATATTTGTTGAAAGAAGAGGTATAATCGTGCTTTGTCTCGCTTTTCCTTGAAAAAAAAGTATAATCGCCTGTGCAAATGTTGTAATAAATATGCGCTTTAAGAAAAAATGAAAAACCGACTTATGTCACACAAACGATATCTTTAAAAAAAAATTCCAAAAACAATATAATTTATACAAAAATGAAAAGGACAAAGTTCAAATATCGTTCAAAGCTATTACCCATAAGTGTCAAAGAATTTTCATTCAGTCGTTCTATCAAGCATAATTACTTTAATAAAACCAACAGCACGCACCGCACTAACTCAAATAGCATTTCACAAGAAAAAAAGCGTCGATCAATCTAAGCCAGAAGTCACAAATTTATTCAATCCAATCGTCTATCAGCAATAGAAAAACAACAGCCTCAAGAACCTTACAGAGAGTTTGTTGCGCAACGTTGCTCTTCTTTCCGCACTCTTCTACATTTTTTTTCCGGCATAGATATTAATATCGCTGCATTGCGATACATCGCGATAGAAAGTGTACCAGGAAAAATTGTTACGGGCCAGGTGATCGAAGAAGTAGCCGCCGGGAGGCGCGCATTATAATGCACGGTTATGCGGATAGCCGCTGCACAGATGATGAGCGTAGGAGAGTGCAAGAGAAATTAGCGAGTCGAGCGCAACACGCAAGACGAGCTACTTATATCGTGAATTGCGCAATGAACACACGGGCGCGCATCTTACTCTCGAGGAAGAGGCAAGTGTGCAACGAGGCGTCGAGTTTACCTAACGATCGATTAGCGATCGAGCGCCAGAAACTGATGCGTATGCGTATGGTATACACTCTTTGTAATTGACTCGACGATGCCTTCAAAAGTGCGCGTGGCTCGTATTTTTTGCGACCTTCGTCGAATGTGACTTTGCGGGAGCAGAATATACTGTTGAGTTTTTGATTAGAGCTCGAGAGCTGGTAATGCGAGTATTTTTTTTTAGATGTCGGATAAAATTAAGCTTTTTTAGGTGATAAGCGGTTCTGCGTATTTCTGTTTATTTTTTACGATTATCATTATCATTATATTGAAGTTCTAATTGCGACTGAAAAATTCGAGATTAATGTCAGACGCGATTATATTCTTCGCTCTATTTTGATACGAATGAAGCTGACGAGTCAAGAGTTCCTTATAGATAGATTATATTATTAGCCCGACAAGCCGAAAGTCGAGTGTGACATGTTATGCGTAAAATATGGTCTGACCAAACTCGGTATATATCTACTTGGACACGATCAAAGCTACAAATCACAAAACGACTACCTTTATCACCCCAGATAATCCAATCAACCGCTTCTTACTATAAAGTTCTCTTCAATATAATAATAATAATAATTCAATCGTTAAAGTCCCAACAGCTCTCCATTGTAAAACTATTAACGATCGAGCTCAACGTGTATAACATAAACCTAAAAAGGACCGCTCTCTCCACTCTCGCAGCGGGTATATTACTCAAATCGGCCGCGCGTACAAAGCGAAAGCACTCAATTCGAAATAATTTCACGGA
>UCQR01071949.1:13296-28480 GCA_900474235.1 Cecidostiba semifascia
TGGAAAAGAAATAAAATAATTTTCGCTAATAAATCGACTCGACACGAATAATTTTTAATACAAAATATATGAGAACAGAAATACCTCACGAAAATACCTCTTGACATTGTTTCCAAATGAATGGCACACTGACGCGTGGGAACTGAAAATTCACACAATTTGTCTAAAAATAGCAGAAACAAAAACTCGAAATACATTACAAGAGAGGCTAAACGAGTAAAGCCCCAGCCGCAAAAGCGTGCATCTGCCGGCAAAAACGTATGGCGCTTAATTCCGGGACAGACATTTTTCTTATCTGCGCGCGTGCCACGAGAAATTTAAAGCCGGAACAATCGGGCATTCTTTTTTTTTTCTTCTTTTTGTTTTTCGCTGCACAACAGCCCTTTTATCGCCTCGTAAATTACCCTTTTGCATCTCGTCGCTGAACTTTTCGCGCGATTTTATTGCATTTTCTCCAAAGCTCCAAGTATTACCACATGTGTGGGTGTACGTATACTATACATATACAATATATACCGTAGATATAAACAGCCCGTACGTGTCCATAATTTAAAGGCGCGAACTAAACTATCGGTGTACTTTACGTGTATATCTATGAACCGTCGAGATTTTCACGTATATAATATATAATACACCCACACACGTGCCGAGTATATATTTCTTTGCGATATTTGCGCCGCGGGCGGTCGCTTTCGATATATATGAGTCTCTCTCTCTCTCTCTCTCTTCCTCTCTTTTTAAATCTACTTTACGATATTTCCTTTTATTATAATGTACAATATAGATCTGATGGGTATCAGGAATAAAAAGCGACGGGAATTTGTAAAGTTCGAACGATTAGATCGTGTCCGTAAATAAACAATCGAGAAAGGCGTCGAGGGGGCAAAAAAGGTTAGAGAGAGAGAGAGGGGGAGAGAAGAAAACGGGAGCGAAATACCGCGGCTTGGCAATAATGCGAAACGTGCTCCGAGGCTCGAAGGAGGAATTCGGCGGAGGAAAAATAAAAGCCGAGGAGGCGAAAGCCTGGTTATCGACGCTGCTCCAGTGTATATATGTATTAAAAGCTCCTACCGCGGGTAGTAATTCAATAATTTCAAGCTTATCGAGTGTATTCGCTGAAGGGCAGCTATTTTCGTTGAATAAAGAAATCATCGCTCTAATTATTATTATTATATAACGAACTTGAAGTCGACTAATTTATCATCCCCCATATACATTTCCGGCGAGCGTTCTCGAGAGCAGTTCGCCCTTCGGCTGCATAAAATCGGAAACAAAGGCAAAGAAAAGCCTCGTAATACGCTCGACAACAAGGATAATGGCCGGCGGAGAGAGACCCTCGACATCGAAAATTCAGTCGTAAAAAAAAAGCAGAAAGCACCTCTCTATACATGTATATATACCTTTGAACTGATAAAGAGGCAAGGCTTTAAAGGGATGAAATCGCGCGGAAGCCGCTTCCTCTCTCTCTCTCTCTCTCCCTCCCACTTGACCGGGTCGCGCGCACGTATATGCCATACTCGTTATGCTGCTGCTGCTTTATGCTCGCGCTCCTTGTTGTCTTTTTAATCAGGAGAGGGCTGTGCCGCGCTCGCTTGCCTCGATAACGACACTCGACGCCGCTCGAGGAGAGGCTGCTTCTTTATGCTGAACCGACGCACAATGAGCGCAGTCGTAAGGCCTAAATCAGTATTTATCGACTGCCGCGTGCTTGTATATGGCATAACTGAAGAATTAATTAAGTATATCAGCGATTTTTATCTGGATTCTTCTTACATTTACACTTATTTTTTCGGAAGTATATAATTTTTCGAACGCTTCGATGCGTCATTTTCCGACAAGTCAATTAAGAAATAAGTTTGAAGTGATCAATTACGCGCTGCTCAAAGAGCTGCTCGTGGATGTACTCGATATCCTTTGAAATGAGATATATGGTATGTATATGGCCGTTATAGAGAAGAAAGAACGATGTTGAAGGAAACTCGAGTGCGCAGTCCGATCCCCAGCCGACGTTCGATCGAATGAACTATTAATTACGACGTATACACACCCTTTGACGTCTAAGTGTACTTGGAAAGCTAGAAACTGTGAAAGTTTCAGTTTGTTCGACACACGATTGATAGTTATCACGCTACGTGTATCACAATGTGAATATACGATACAGCGTAATAATACATCATTTTGACTCTCCCAACGCGAAAAAAAATCCTCTATACGCTATTTTCTACTTTATTTCAACAATAATAAAAATAATTGAATGCTTTATTACATTTTTTAATCAAGGTTTACTGCTCCTTCTAGCTGCTGCTGCTGCTGCTGCGGCCTCATACGCGAGAAATGTCCCCGTATACTTCTGCAGGTTTATTACTTCGTTCTTTTATACGTCCCTTCACGATAACTCTCGCAACACTTAACCTCAGAATGGCGTCGTAATGCGAAATCGAAGTTTCTCTGCGACTAATGTAAAAGCCGTAAAAGCTGCGCGCGCGCCTCTCCGACTTTTCGGCCGCGAGTCTGAAGAAATGTACAATTTTATAGATACGACAGAGCAGCGAGTGAGTATAAAAACACAAAACGAGCGAAAAATAGCGAAGAGAAAAATCGTCATCCAATTAAAAACCAAAGCCTCGTCGTCGACCTGTACTGCGGCTGTAATTAACTCTCTCTCTGTGTGATGTATTATACTCTCAGTCGAGATGAAATTCTCTCGATAATTAAATCAGCCGGACACGCACACAGGTCAGTCAAAAGCTGAGCACAACGACGATGTCGTCGCTGAGCGTCGAAAGTTGCAAAATTAATTTCGCCACTCTCTCCCTCCAGCTTCCGTATAGTACACACACTAAACAAAATAGAACTTGAGAATAACTCGATCACCGCTAATTATTGACTAATATACAGGTGCACGCATCTCTTCGACAAAAAATGTTTCAAAAAATCATCCCCGCCTTACTCTTCTTCTCTTTCCGGAGGTTCACAGTTCCTCCTCGACGCGCACGAGCCTCTCTCGTTTTTGCCCGAAACTTTTTTAAGCCTCGCACAGGGAAATTTATTATGTTTTTTTTTTTCGGCCTCTTTCGGCCGCGGCACCGAACTGCAGAAAGCTAAAAGCGCCCAGGCGAGCGCTCGCTACTCCGGCTCTGGAAATTGAGTTATTTCGCGGAATTATATACGATGTAGATGTTGTTTTTTTTTGGCTCGTACACTCGGCCGAGCTGCCCGTGTGTACATGGTTAATATCGTACAGCGCGGAGAAGGGCAAAAAACGGCGCTCTGGATGTTGCACGCGTAGCGCGAGTATTAATATGTTTTCGAGTTCCGTGATTTCGTTTTTAGCTAGCGATGGGTATTTTTGTGCTATAGGGGATACTTTTTTAGAATAGGTTGTTATTTTAGTTTGGATGATGTGATGATGAACTTTTCACTATTTTGTGTGTAATTTGTGAGACACACACATCAGCACTAACATCCCTAATAGTCATCGTATATACTTCGACACCATAATCACCTCGATACACACCTTACAACGTATCACATACAAACGACACACCACACAAAAATCCATCCCATCGATCTTCCGCGTAAAGAACGTCTTCGCGACGACCTATAATCCGCAGCGAATTCATCCGACCCCCCGCGATCCACACACTCACAATACCTCTTACATTATAGCCATACACACACATACACTACATTTCTCCTGCAAAAGTCCTCTCTTTCTCTGCTCCCGCATTAAGGGAATATAAGTCGTGCCCGTCTCATCAATCAAAGCTCGCGTGTGATGTATCGCGTTGTCAATTGTGTCGAGAGAGTTTTCGGATCATCAGCAGAGCGCTAAAACCGAAAGCTGATCGTGTCGTCCGTAAGAATCTACATTCCAAAAAAGTCGCGTATAAGTGTGTACATCAATATCCTAAAGAGAAAAGACAAAAGCAAGGAGTAGATAGTAGGCGCTTATATGTATATACACGGAGGCGAAGAGAATAAAGAGCGGCGACGGCGCGAAGAAGGTACTATATATAGGAGAGATAGAAGTATTAT
Source organism: Cecidostiba semifascia (assembly GCA_900474235.1). Taxonomy (NCBI): domain Eukaryota; kingdom Metazoa; phylum Arthropoda; class Insecta; order Hymenoptera; family Pteromalidae; genus Cecidostiba; species Cecidostiba semifascia. Next base: position 17,335 of record UCQR01071949.1, read on the forward strand.
TATCCGGGGAAATCTGAGGAGACCGAGCCCCGAGAGATCCGAGATCGGTCACGTAGCTCGCGTCCTTCGAGCCTCGGGGAAAGTTTCTTTCCTTTTCCTTCTTCCTTCCTTCCTTCCTTCCTCTCTTCTATCCCCCAATGCGTTTTGGTCAAGACTATAGTGCTCTCTCTCTCTCTCTCTCTCTCTTTACGCCTTTGCTTTGTCCCTTTGCAAGCGATCGGACACTCCGCGCGTTCTGCCGAGTGCTGTGGATATGGACTGGAGAGAGAGAGAGAGAACGGCCAGGTGATATGTGAGAAGCGAGGGTGGAATTTTTCGTCGGGGAGAGAAAGTGGGCTTTATGAGAGAAGTTTGCGAGCTGATATAGTTGGGAATGGATTTATTTTCTTTTTTTCCATTTCGACACTTTTGGCTCAAAGCTTTTTGTGTACACCTGATTCCATTTAAATCTCCACCTTATCTTGAACATATTCCAGTACAATATACACCCTAAAACCAAATTCTAAACCCTTCCAAACCACGAATAAAAAATAATCCAGCCCACACCGACCACCACCAGCACCACCGGACATATTCTCTCCCTCATTCAATCCTTCCGAAGGGCAGATCCGCGCTATACAATATAGCTATATATATACCTTATCACGGCGTGTCAGCGAGCGAGTCGGCTAATTAAATAACGCCGCCGGCGCGCAGCTGGTCAGTCCGGTGTATAACCGGGAGAGGGACTGGCGATACGTGACTTAACGCTAATTGAAACGAACGATTGGCCGTCACGCGCCGCCGAGTTTCATCGCTACAGGTTGAGCCTTTCTTCTTCTTCTTTTTTTTTAAGGCACTGCCCAGATTCTTCCTTTTGCCAGCGGTCGATTCGATCTCTCGATAGCAAAGTAGTGAAAAAATTGAACGGTATAATATGCGCGATAAACGTTTCTTTCTACCAATGACACCCAGCACTGCACACGTATATACAGAGAACAGAGTAAACACTATAATAACGCCTCTCTCTCTCTCGGTTTCGAGACTCTCTAGTCACGCTAGCCAGTCGATCTGTCATGGTATACTGCAGTGAGCTACACCCACACATAACTGTAATTGTCGGTTGCACTGGCCACACAACGTTTTCCTCAGCTGTTCTCTCCAGACTTCCGGCCAGCTGGACACTGCACCTCCGCTGTATACATATACTCGCCGCGTGTATGCATATTACTCATTCATGATGCTTTTCTCTCTACACATATGCGTATGCGCGTTTGATATACTCGATCTTAGTCTGGCTATATGTGTATGGACGCTTGTGTGCGTGTGCGTAAAGAGAGAGAGAGAGAGATGCAAAGTGTATTTATTTCCAGTAATGCGGGGTATGAAAATTTCATATCCAGCAAATTCATTATAAATAAAGCTAGACGCATATGTATATGTGAATATCGATCCGTCAGCAGGGGCTTTGTTTACTAGACACTTGCGCGCGCGCGCGCGCGTATATATAGAGTAAATATGGATTTATTTTTTGTCGCGTGTTTTTTTTTACCTCGCTCTACTCGCTATATAAATATTAATAATAATAATAACACCGGCTATAAACCTGCGACGGCTGTGAATTTTTCAAAAGCTAGCTTGCATCATCACAAAAATGAAATTTCATCCCTCTCGCAGAGATTAATTACTCCTCCGCAGCCCGATATAATTACAGCGTCAAAACGAGAGCTCTCTCTCTCTCTCTCTCAGCCTGCTGCCTCTGCTTCGCGCAAGATAAAGACACTATACACGCTTCTAAGACGCAGCCCCGGAGCAGATCAGAGCCTTCTCTCTCTCTCAAGCTCTCTCTGTCTGTTAAACCTTTGGCCCGGCGCGCCGCGTTATCGTCCTTTCGTCTGCATAATTATATCCGGTGCTGCACATACGCTACAGCTCTCTCTCTCTCTCTCTCTCTCTCTCTCTCTCTCTCTCTCTCTCTCTCTCTGCTGTTGCGCGGCCCGCGGGCGGACGCTTTGCTGTTCCGCGCCTGCCTTTATGGGAATGAAACCAATTACGCGGGATGACCCTCCGGGCGTAGTTCTCTCTTCGGATTTCCGAAAAACGAGAAACGAAAATTCCTATTGAAGATAGGTATATGGATACGAATGTATATACTATATATTACAGAGAGAGAAAGAGAGAGAGAAGCCAATCCGAGTTCCTAAGCCTATTTGCGAGAAGCCGAAGCCTCTAAATTAATTTTCTCCGACACAAGAAAACACTTCGGCGGCCGCCCCCTTGGAGGAAATTCTCCCCCCTCTAAAAGATACGACTACGTAGCAGTCTATATAGGTGTACAAGAAGGAGCGAATTGAAGGGCCAAGCGAGACTTAGTCGTAGTCGTCGTCGTTGTCGTCCCTTGCGCGAGAGGAGATATACCCTCGAATATATATACTGTATCTCATCCTATATATACATACATATAGTCGTCGTCGGGGGCAGAGAGAGAGAGAGAGAGAAGAGCCTAAAGCTAGTACTGCGAGGAGATAGAGAGAGAGAAGCTTGCATGAGAGGACGCGCGCGAGCAACGCTCGAGGGAAGGTTTTGAGTAAAGGATGTCGCGCGATCGAGCTTCTACTCCGACGACGACGAAGCTACTCCTGGATGTATCCGAGGCAAGACGCGACAAGCGCATTAGTTAATTAACGGTGCTGCTCCTGCCGCCGCTGCTCCTTCTAATGCAGTTTCGAAGGAGAAAGGCTTGGGGAGATGAGTTTTTGAGAGACTCTGATGCGTTGATGCGCGCGGGCTACTGCTGCGTGATGAGATTTTCAAGATATGTCTTGGGGGCTCTGGTGAGCTGGATTTGTTGTAACGGAGTTTCTATAATGCGTAATTCACTAGTGAATATTTAGTACGCTTGATCCGTATATCATTTCCATAACTCGGAGAAAGAAATAAGATATATCCGTCAGTATAGTCGCAAAACCAAACAGTTTTTGACTGGCCTTTCCCCCAAAGGCTCAATGGTCTCTGACTAGCGACGATAGGTGGCGCACAGGCACTTTCTTCTTTCCCTCATCTCGATCTGCACGCATAATGTATATATAGAGGTGTGCCACCCATGCCAAAACTATCTTATTGTGCCTGCTGCTTGAACCGCTCATACTATAACTGCCTCGATAACTGGCTGTAGATCTAGTCCTTGCTATTGATAATTGTCTTTTATTATTCCCTTTGTTGGTATATTCATAATTTTTCTACAGTATACGAGCCTATATTAAGTCTGGGTATACGCGTCCAAAGGGATTTTTTTCCCCAAAAGAAGTCTTATATAGCAGTAGCAGCACATAAATAGCCCCATTACGGAAGCCAGTACGATCACGCGCGTACCACCACTAAATCAGCCCCGAAATTTACAGCCGACGCCTATACTTGTATTATATGCTCCAGCCAAAAACGCAGCTTATATACAGCCGAATAATTTGATTAACGCCTACTTATACTCCATTCATCCCGATAAGAAGAAGAAGAAGAAGAAGAAGGAGGAGGAGAAGGAGAAAAAGAAACTCGAGAAGATTAACAGCGTCGGGCGTAGGTATAAGGCCGATACAGCGTAATAAACACGAAAAGTTTGAAAATTACGGTACGTGCCGCGGCACTGCTTATCGCCGCCGCCTAGAGTAAGAATTCATGTAGCGAAATATAATAATGTGCGCTACTCGGCTTTCTCTCACTCTCTCGTGGGGCCGCTCGTACTCCCCCCCCCCCTTTATACATATATATCTATACACAAGCCTCTGCCTCCGCAGATCAATATAATCAGCCCCTCTCGAAGAGCTGCCTGGGCTTTACGCTCGTGTGCGGATGAGAGAGAAGGTTGGAGGTTGGAGTAAGGTCGAAATATCTCATCACAAGCGTGTCTTTTGCTTTATTTTCTCGCGCGTTTTTTTCAACAAAATTTCTTAACAAACTGATTCAAGATCTTCCAGACGTACGTACGTACGTCTCTCGAATGGATGATTCTCCATTACGGGATCATCGTCAACCATCCGTAACACACACAGCATCGCACTGTATCCATTTCCACACGTCGCCCTCGATGATACACACACGCCATCACGGCGTTTCTCCAGCCGTCCAATACGGAGAGCGACGCATTATTACAGTCGTTACTTTCGACCGTCAGTCAGCGTCAAGAGAGAGAGAGAGAGAGAAAAAAAAAAAGAACCCTCGTCTCTGATGCTCAGTATACCGGCCCCGATAATGACCGCAAGAGGTGCGACCAAGGAAACCGAGAGGGATATCTAATCTGCGGGGGGCGACCTACACACACGTCTATATCCTGGCTGAGAAAAGAGCTACTGCTGAAGAGAGATAAGCTGCGGCTTCTTCTCTTTCTCGGCCTTTTGCTCTACTTCTTTTCTGCCGCCGCGTATATCAGATGATTTTTATTCATTATGCAGACGTATATAACCTCAAAATCTGTACTTTCTCTTATACATTTGAATTTCCCGCTAAAATTCTCTCAGCTATATATAATCCAGATGACGCTGATGTCGGTCACAAGTTTTTTTTTTCTTGTAATCTCATATTCTATGCAAAGCGTTCATCTTATTGAATAAAATATATCATAACTCGACTATACGTTTACCGAGTCACACACAGAATAAGTCGATCGAGGATTGCTGTTTGAAGAAAGAAATTTTCAAACCACATCAGAGCGCCCAAACACCATCATCGTCATCTCCAATCCAAATTTCGGTGCAACGCAAGAGCCCACAGAACAGCATTAGCCTCATCCACAGCGCATTACATCACATCTCGCATCGGTGACGATCTCCTCTATACATAAGCCCACACACTAGTCACCACACACAGCGTCCGCGCATTATTGATTTAGCTCATTGATACCTAGAGCCCCTTCAGCGGATCAAAATCGTCCGCCGATGAGAGGATTTACCTGCGCGCCGCGTTTGATGGATTGCGGACGCATCTCCTACTCACCACGTATATATAGAGAGCAGTGTATAGAGGAGGACGTATTTGCGCGCAGAGTTGCCCAAACATATTGAGCCTCGTTAAATGGCCCGAAGCACGCGCGAACTCCTGAATATTCAAGGAGGTAACGAAGCAAAGTTCGTTTGCGTATTCCCTCTGTGTGTGTATGTGTGTCTGTGTGTGGTTATATTGGGCTCTTTCGCTCGGCCGAATCATCGCTGCAGCGGCTTATTAAACCGCCGATGAATATCGAGTGGGGAGGAGGATGATATGATGAAAGGACCGATGACTGCGCGTTCAATCTGACACACACGTTTTGTGTCTCAAGAGATAGAGTGACACGCGTACTTATATTTATATTCGGTCCCGTCAGCAAGTTCTAAAAACAGAGGATGACGACATCAGTCTTTACACTTTGATGAATCAAGAATCACAAAATTGTCTCGCTTGCCCCATTTTTCGGACTCGCGCGCGATAGAGAGCCTACATCAATCGAAGAAGTTTAATCCTCACGTCGGCCAGTCGGACATTCGTCTTGTCGCACAGTAGCCGCCGCGAGAGGATGACCCTCGTCAAGATACCGTGGCGGCGACTTACGTCTTCAGTATCGCTCCGCACGTCGTCACCTCTACACGGACGCCGCCGCGGCGCAGAAAGCGAGATATACACGGCGCGCTGCCTGACTCTCGCGAGCTTGTAAAATATTACACGCGTCAGCGAACAGCACTGCGCTAACGATGTTTGCCGGAGTCGAGCACATCGATGGAAGCCTGAATAATTTATCATCGTCTTCATTGTATACATAACATATTATATACTCGAGACGCAGAATTTGTCGGGCTGTCGCCTGAACTCTTCTCGTATTTTTATTAATTCCCCTGTACTCGTCACCCAGAAAAAGAAAAAAATAAATAAATATTATGACACACTTATATACGAGTAGTATAGCCCATAAATCCCTCGGTATATCTCCTCTAGACTCGGAGAGAAAAAGGGACGGTCCAAAAATATATAAAAAGAAGCCGATCGCTGTTCAGGCTCGATAAGACCAAAAGCGCGCGCGCGCGCAATTACCATCGGCTAGAAAAATCGACGGACATTACGGGACACGATCAAAAGCGCTGCACACGCACACACACACACACACACACACACACACACACCCTACGCAGAGGAGAGAATCGTAAATAGAGGCGACCTCCCCCCCTTCTCGAACGATCGATCTCAGTCTTTGGCTTGAAAAAAAAAAATCAGGGGGCTATATACCGGCATACTGCTGCGATAAGTAGCAACGCGTGCGACGGATTGTGATTTTCGAGCCGATGGCCTGGAAGTGCGGACGGGACGATTATAATTTTCCTCCTTTTTTTTCTCCTCTTCGAAGCAGCTTGAAAGCAGTGCGTCAGAGAGGGAGATGAATTTCCGATATTATCATGTATAACCGAGAGCTCGATGCTTTTTACATTTGGCTGCGGAGAGGCATTAGGCTCGCGTAACCCAATTACCCCAATAAAGCAGGGAGTGGCGCGAGCGCGCGCGCTTGGGAGAGTGGAATATCGCACGCGATGCACGAGCTTTTCGAATAAAGGAGAGAGAACGGTGTCACGAGAATTCGACTGCGTTTTATGGTCATGGCTTCATTCGGGACTCGATTTAGTTTGGTATATATTTGCATCGATTGCGGATTAACGACGGAATCATAATGTCTGAAGAGAGGTCGTGATGATTGCGTATAAGACACTGAGCGAAAATAGTCTCAAAATATATATGTGATGTATATCAATAATTTCACGTATACCAGTTAATCGAGTTTACACGAAGGAAAAAGAAACTTTTCGGTCCACGACTGTAGGTATATACGTACACACAACATCAATACCAACAGCGGAGAACAAGACAACGCACTCCGCGTCAAGAAGGCATAAAAGCATGAGCATAACACAATTTTTCCCCTCGAAAAAGAAGTCCGCAGGAGAGAAGAGAGAAAGAATACTACGAAACTCTCCCGATAAAACTAAGAAAACTCACCGAGAGGGCAGACACGCCGAGAGACGGAGAGAACGAAAAAAAAGATGAACGACAGGACAAGAAGAAGAAAAAAAATACTGCAGACGTATACGTACACCCACACACACACACACATATACGTATATATGCAGAAGAACTGGTGTATCATCCGCAGCTCAGCTACTCGAGGCGTTACACGTCGCGTATATACACGGTCTGTCTCTTTCTCTCTCGGGGAAGCTCTTGTCTTCGATGGACGGACGCTCAGTCGTAAAAGGAAAGGATAATTTGTTTGCGCCGGGAAGAGATGAGGGTTGAATGCACGTTCTATGATTATTATTATTGCCGGTGTTATTATGGTGCCAGCTCGACGTGGCGTCTTTCTTATATATTCTTTCTTCCTACACTCCTCGAGGGGGAGCAGGTTGTGTGCTTCCTTTCTATTTTTTTTTCTTCTTTTTTTTCGTTGCCACACATATATACTCGACGAAATTTGATGAGATTTTCTCTCGAGATACGCATACCACACTGGGGGGGAGGAGAACTTCTTTTATGCGTGTCGTTTCTGCACCGGAATAATTACGTGCGATGTGTGTATTTTCACGTATATACACACAACATACCTCCGAGACTTTCTCGAACGACGTCGTCAGGATATATTATATAGGTAGCTAACAAAGATCCGAAGCTTTATATACAGAGTAAGAGAGAGAGAGAGAGAGAGAAAGGCCTCTCGTCTGATCCACGGCTCCTTACACTTGCAAATCCGGGTAATACAGCAGCGTTACGACGAGTATATAGAGCTGCTGTGTGGCTCTCTCGCATCCGATGTAACGGTGCTCTCGCGCGCGAGAAACAAACCATTAAAGATAAGTCCCGGGAGCGCGAAATTTACACGCGCCATTTTGCCAAAATAAAGCCGCCTCGTTATTGCCGGCTTCGCACCTGCGCGAGTTACGGCCGCGGAGAATTAAGCTTTACGTCGCCTCATTGAAATCCCCTTCGAGCGTTAATTTTTCGGAATAGCTGGAAGACAGAGTTCAGTGGAGGGACATTTTGGGTATATATGCTGTGTATAGTATAGTTCGTAGGAGAGGTTTACTGCTGCTTACTTGTACGGTGTAGGTTAATATCGCGCACGAGAAGAAAACAGCTGGCGCATTTGAATTCGAATGAAATTCTCTTTAACGAGAGCAAGAGAGAAAGGGAGAAAAACGCAAGTATATTGATTTTCCTCATATAAAAGTTTCCTCACAGCCGACTCGCGTAATCCTATTACGTCCGAGGATCTGCGCGAGCAGCGCATTTTTCGCAGCTTTCATGCAGGATGCATCAGGTCCCTTTTCTCAACCACACGTATACGTATATGTATACGTGCCGAGAGCAGTTGATGAATGCAGGCTTAGGAGATCCCGAGAGCCAAGGATCACGCTCTCTCTCCGTGCTCTCGCGTGATAGATACTGTTTTGAACCGACGCCATTTGTATTCCGCTCAATAAACATCGTCGGACTTGTCGGCGAGATATTTTTAGAAAAGTTCGGCCTATATTCTTTCGATGAATGAATCGGCAATTTTTATCAACTATCACTTGTATTGAATTTATTCAAATTCCGAAAAATCATGCGTCCCCGAAAAACTGCCAAATTTCCCTCCACCGCCCGAAGGCTGAAGCTCTCCCTCTCTTCCCTGGAAATTCATTGCTCGCACCTCGTCGTATTATGCGTATACGCATATCCCAAGAAGCACGAACTCGTGCCCCTACGCGCATTAATTCGCCGCCACCGGTAAAGTGCTCGTCTGGGACGACGCAAGCCTATTGTGCTGTATACTCGCCATATGCGCTGCTCTCCGCACACGCGATGTACGAGCATAGCGCAGTTATGGATTTTCTCGCGCTGATGGGAAATTTTTCGAGGCTTGCCTTATGCTCCCCCCAAAGAGACGGCCACTTTTCGTGTGCTTCTTCATCGCGGGCACACTTTAATTTTATATAGTGTCTATAATCTATACATCACTTATGAAATTATATGTACGTACTCGAGGAGAGAAAGAACCGCTTAATTAACAATAATGTATATCATACTTTTAGTCTTGGTAAAAGTTAAACACGAGGAGATGAGGATGGGGAAAAATTGAGAAGCGCGGCGGCGGAGCAATATATATTCATTATGAATATTGATGTACATTGGGCTCTCTGAGAAGTTCGAGTGACTCTCGCATCGAATATTCATCGGCTGGCTTACAAGATCAATGTAATGCCGAGGTCTAATTAAAAGTAAATCAAGAGAGACGAGCTTGTAAGTGAAATTCTGATATCGGTTTCTCGGGGCGATACACCTTCCTTCGCTTTCAAATTATATTATACGTGTATTATGAATTTCATCATGGCTATATCTCGTACGAAAGCCTCTTTAATTTTTAGCGGCAAATTTAAATGCGAGACAGTCTCGATTTTCAGGTCAACTCAATTCTAAGAATAATCCATTCAAATTCAAAAAACACGCATTCGCAAGAATATCAAAGTATCGCAATCCGACAAGTGCATCAGCGCCGAAAAACAGAGTGAAAAAAAAGTCGCCCGCAAAGCGGAAGCTCAAAAAAAAAGTGGTATATATACCCGAACTACGCGACAAAGGGCCTTTTCGACGGGATTCGATTTTTCCAATCAGCGCGAGCTGCGACAAAGGGGCGCGGCGATCCGCAATTCCGCGCGCGCGCGCGTGTCGAATTTCGAGCCTCCTTTTTTTTCGCGGCGACGCGCGATACCTATATACTCAGAGGGCTTTACAGCGCAGCGCCGGCCGAGATATCGTGTAACGTAACGAAGTTTCGCGAGTTTTTTTTCCGTCGCCGCAGAGGCGGAGTTTTTTCGAGAGAGTGGGAGTATTGTTACCTCTAGGTGGATTGGGTTTGCCGCGAGTTCTTTTCGATGGTGCGCGGAGAAGGTTTCAAGTTTTTTGAGTTTTTTTTCGGGAAAAAGGTGTATTATATGTTGCGTTTGCGTTGCACTAGTTTAAAATTGAATGTTTTGTACGTCCTCTTTATTCCTTTGAGGACGAGATTGTGGAATTTGAAGTTATAATAAATTATAATAAATTATTTTATGTATAAACTTCTCGTCTTCTATAACGTTTCGTCGTTTTGTTTGTTTCAGGTAAGAAAGTTATAAACGAGTCTATCGCAAGGAACAGTCCGCCTATCCACTCCTTCGTCCAAACAAGTAAAATATTCAATAAGTCGCACGATAATAATGCCGAGTATACACACACATTATATACTCGAACAACGAGGAACTCGTTTGTTTTCCCAAATATAAAGCCTGTTCTCCCGTAAACTAATTTCAGTTTCTCTATTACTATATTTGTACAAACAGTTCAAACGTCAATCCAGCACGAGAAGACACGACTCTTCGAGCTATAATTTTCTTGTTTTGTCTCGGCCAACACTTTTAGTAATCACAATTTTCCACTTGAATAAGTCACGTTCCTTTCCTCGTGAAAAAAACCACGAAGACAACGCACACGATGGGGAAACGAGCAAACACATGCTCGCGTGCCGCGCGAAAATATATACAGCTATATACTCGGTAGTCATTCCCATCTGTTGCATTCGTTCGCGCGCTAGCGCCTTTGTTGTGCACTATACACTCTCTAAAAATAAAACAGTGAACATTTCACTTTTTCAGGCAGTGAATGCCTAGTCACTTATTAAGCAGTAAAATCTACACTTATGAATAGTGAAGATATAAATAAACTTTTTAATTAAGTGGATACCTACAACAGACAAAGTGAATTATTCAATACTCAAAGTTCACTTTGGTTTTTAAAAAAGAGTCACTGTGTGAATACGAACTATCGTTTTCCACAGCGATAATAGTATATAAGCATTTTCCTTTCTCAAAAAAATTATGGCCTTTGTTGTAAAGCATTTAATACGTGATTCTGAATGGTTGCCAAGTAAATGTGATTGATTACCACAGAGGTTTGAATACAGCTGCAGCCATTTTCGAAAATCTTTCAAAATCAGGAAAATGGCACTTTCGTCGATTATTCTGGCTAAACCTTACATCTTAGCTTTATAAAAGTTATGTATTCTTAAACTAGACAATTCTAGCTTTAATTTGAGTGGCTACACGATATAGTTTCGTTCAGCCGTTTTCGAATGGCAGAGGTTTGAATA
>UCQR01071980.1:2976-13970 GCA_900474235.1 Cecidostiba semifascia
GGATAAACTCGTCTGTACAGTTACTCATGCCAACGGTCGACGTCTGTGTCACGTAGGTATATCTGATAACACAAAGTCAACAATTGATGAATCATTATGAATATTGACGTTCCTAAACAGGGTGATTCCGGTGGTCCACTGGTGCTAAACGACACGCAAATAGGCTTAGTCTCGAGCTCGTACAGGTGCAACGGTCAACCCGGCCTCTTCACCAGAGTCTCCAGCTTCATCGACTGGATTCAACACCAACTCACCAAGTACACCGACCAGCTGTCCTAACAAAACACGCAATTGTATACTTAAATAAAAACTTTCGAAAGAAGCCTTTTCATTCCACTCGAAATCTCAGAGAAATCTCTGTCAAATCCAGATAGCCGCACGCGTTTAATTTCGCAACGACCGCAGAAACGTGCTCGTCGCGTCAGAAAAAGAAGCGCGACATGACATCGGGCCGCCGCAAGAGACGGACGTATGTGCGCTCGGTCACGTTCGCGTATTTCCTGCATACGTGATGTTTCGGGCCGCAGAGCTGGTCATTAAAGCGGCGAGCTCTCCCCATTACCGGAGCACGTTTCGCGATATTACCTCTCGCGCGCGCGCGGGCATCGATAGCTCGGAGGACGACCTTTTTCAGACGAGGCGGCCTGGCTTTTTAAGAGGACCGCTGTGACGGGGATTTCAAAATAATTATCGCGTGTTTTGAAGGAAAAATGCGATGTTTTCATTATACCAAATAATACGCATAAAATGTATGCTTTTTAAAAAACACAATCAAAAACTATATCACGATACATTTTACACGTAATTTTCCAGCTGATGCTTTGATTTTATCCGCAGGCCATATTAGCGCTATCTCATATAACCGAAATCACCCAGCATATCAAGCCAGACCATAGAAAAAAGCATCTCTCGCGCGAACAACGGCCAAACTCTCTCTCTCTCTCTCTCTCCCTCACAAAATTACCTTACGCTTGTTTACCCCGCGTTTTCTTTACGACGCGCACTAACCTATTTACGAGCCCTCGCGGCCATCTCCCGCTCTCTCTCTCTCTCTCTCTCTCTCTCTCTCTCTTGTGCAGGCGAGCAAGTTTCGCGCGACTCTTTAAGCCCCTTCGTCGGAGTTTTCTCTCCCTCCTGGCACACCGGTGTATAGCAGGAAGAATCACTTTTACAATATGTGCGCGCTTACAAAAAGCCGCTCGGCCAACAAAATCTGCGCCCCGGCGCTGCTTAACACCCCTACTACTACTACTACTACTACTACTACCCAATACATGACGACGCGCGCGTAATAAAAAAGTTCGCCTTAAATTTTCCGACGGATTTAGCCGCGCTTATTTCTCGGTTCCCGCTGCTTTTTTCCACCACCGGGATTTCGGCGCTAATCCGCGAATATTTTTTTTTTTGTTTTTTTGCTTCACCAAGTTCTACCCTGGGTTTCAGATAGTTTTTACCTTCAAAGCTAGCGCCGCTGGTGTAATACTTGGCGTAAAAAAAAAAGAAAGAAAAGAAAATTCGTCGATGTGCCCAGGGATATGCTGCGCCGTCGTGGCAAGAAGATTAATCCTACTTCCTGTTTTCCCGGCGCCGAATTTATACGCAGCGGCCGAAATCTCGTCGGAAGATTAAAAGCGGCTGCTGCGCCGAAAAACTGCAGTATAGCTGCCTCTAAGCCATATGATTATACACGGGATCTGCGCGCGTGTATAGGTGTGGAATTTTTTCGACGTTTTAGCGCGGAAGAATTAAAGCTTTACGCAGCGCCTGCTGCTGCTACTGCTGTAGGTACACAGCCAAACGATAGCGTGTGTCTGACGCGCTATATGGCTACAGCAGTCGTAAGCTTTACGATAGCGACTCTCGCAGCCCTCCGAAACATCAAAAACTTAATACTGCCCGCTGTTCTCTCTCACTCTCTGGTATCCGCGTAATATTTTAATACTGGCAATTTGGCTTCGCCCTCTGGGGCGTTCGAATATTTTCATTTTCGTCCTGTTGTTACTGCTTGTGCTGAAATTTCTGTTATTACTATAATGTACGTACGTTATAGTTTGCCATGTATATATAATGAAAATAAAAAAAAAACAACGAGAGACGGATCTAAAGTTCCGAATCATCGACTTGACAAATCCCGATAATCCCGTCTGGCCCCGACTCTCCATCTTCTTTCGGTAAGAAGAGGTTACGGCTGCGTGTCGGCTCTGCTCTAGCCGACAGCCCGTGAAAACGAAGCGCAGAGGGTTATCTGCTTACAGTTTATTCTCCCGAATTAGCAGCGGCAGGACAGATGAAAAAAAAAACGAGGACAGGCTTGATTGCCGAACGAGTTTGTCCCGTGGTTTTCCTCGGATCAGAGGATTCTTTTTATTATTTCAAAGTAGACTAGGCACTTCAGACTTATTTTTCCTTTTTAGTAAAATACGTAAAACTTTTTTATAATGACAAGCTTTATTGAGGTACCCACCCGCAATACTATTGTCACGTACGACGCTAGTGTGCGTACGTGACACTATATACGGATAAAATTAATATTTCAATAACATGTCGAAAAATATACACCTGCAGCACGATGATTTTCACATATAGGATACATATAGATATATATATGCTATATCCACAGAGCGTTCATTTAATTAAATTAATAGACGATTATCATGCTCCAGCAATTACATCGCCGGTATTATTATTGATCGAACAAGGTTTTTAATGCGTAATGAATTACTGATAAATGCTTATCGCTAAGCCGTCATTGCATTAAACTATTAAACTCCTCGCGTTGAATTTTAATACATCCACACTTTTATAATACCATATAGCAGCAATATTCTGACAGAATAAACTACGACTGCAACAAACACACATATAGTTCACTCACTCCCCGCTGCGGTATAAAAATCCGCGAGCATCGATCCGAAAAAAGCAGCGTCGCGACAACTTTTTCCACGCGCATATCCCTCCCACTCGATCGGTCTCGCGCGCGCGCGCGCCGCCAAAGTCGTCGAAGAGCAAAGCCCGTCGAAAGAGAGATTTGGAGCTTGGCCAAGATATCTCTCTCGCTCGCTCTCTTTCGCGAAACTCGCGGCGCGCGTCACAAGCCATTGCGCCAGGACCGCTCCTAATGCGGCTGCATTTTTCATCCCCCCACCCCTTCCCTCCCTATACTACCATCGAGTTTTCCTTCTTTCTTTCTTTCTTCCGTGTGTCTGATTTTTGCTCGAATGATTTTTAGCCAAGATTGCGTGTACACATACACGTTGTACGTATATTATCTGTATATACTAACCATTTCTGTTTATCGTTTCTGTTTCAGGTGAGTAGACACACACACACACGCGCGCCGACGCGCCCACGACGCGAAGCTTCTCGTAGCAGTAAGTAAACTCGTCATTAAAAACTTGCTTCGCGCGCGTGTATATATATACATCATACATCACACAGTGTATAGTAAAAATCGTCGTTTAATTAGAGTCATCGCGGCTAATATTATCGGCGCCTCTCGAGAGCGATAAAAACAAAAGTCACGATCCATCCTCTCGTATAATAAGACACTCGACTTTATCATCGTCGGCAAGTTTTTTTATACACATCTCTCTTGACTACTGCAGCCTGATGCGTAATAAAAGAGGGAAAACTTGGCCCGTAATAATTCCGCAGCGAATAAGCAGCATACTACTTCGTTATATACATGTATATACTCGAAGCGTTGCTTCTACATGTAGATCTAATATAAATCGAGTAGAGCTCGTAGATTCGCGATGTGCTTACCTCTGCACTACTATCTACATCTACCGATATACGTGTATGCAGTGTAGCTAGACACGTGCGGTAGCCGCATCGTAAGCATCGCGTAACTCGATCGGACGTCTACCGCCCCGGAAGGCATAAGCCACTTGGTCTCAGCCCCGTAAACGCTATCGACAGCGGCCCATTACTTACTTACTTGCCAGTTGCGCAGTTTCTTGCGCGCTGTTATACTCTAGCCAAGATTTCGGGGATACTTATAGGTAAAACGTTTAGCGCTAACTTTACCAATTGATTATATATCGCGTATATCATTTATAAATTCAAAGCAAGGCTCTGGATATGTAATACATCATATTGGAAGAAATCAATCGGGGAAGGGAAGCTTTTTAGAAGCAATAATTAATCTGGCGAAAAGCGAAGAGAATCGAGTATAGAGGATAAAAAGGGGCCGGTATAAGAGAGAGAGAGAAGATCCTGCTCCGAGCTAATTTTCGAGCCAAATGAAAGTCCAGTCCGCTCGGGCGACTTCTTCTCTACTATACTGGCTATATCCACTTGCGACGCTCGCAGCCTTATTTTGGGCTTCCGAGAGTGGACCCTGAGGTCCTTAACCCGGCGATCCTATCTACCAGTCTTGCTCGACTTTTCTACTCTTTCTTGCTTGCTCGCTCCGTTCTTTTTCTTTTTTTTTTTTACTTCTTGTTTTTGGTGGACGATTCCGCTACTGCGTCGTATTTTTCTCGGCTTTGATATTATACAGAGCTTCTTTTTTATGGGCGATGAGTCTGCTATTGGACGTTGGTTTGTATACATTTGACAATAAGTGGCAAAATAACATTCCGATTGACGTTTGTATGGATGACTTGACAGTAATCGTTAATATACCCATTCCGTCATTCGTTTACACTGATAATTATAGATAGTTTTGTCATGGATATGAATAACCTTGAAGCAAAGTGCGATATTTGTTGATATAGCCGTTCTATCAACGACGCAGATCAGCCGTAGCATTATGCAACCCGGAGTACAGACGTACACGCGTTAACACATATTACAGGCTATACTGTACCCACTATATCAGGTCGTTCTCAAAATTCTCATATAATAGAAGAAATAACAAACAAATGGTGCAAATCGCGAGCTCTTATATATTATCCTTCTTCCATCTCTATCTTCGCTCATCAATAACGAAATTCCCGAAGAAGAAGAGGCCGAATCAGAGCTTTGCGCGCGCGAAAAGTTCCTCTTGTTCGAAACTTCCAAATCCCGAGCGCGAAAAATTCCGAAAAAATTCTGAACTCTTCTCGGCCCTTTTTCTCCTCCACAAGAAAGAGAGACAAGAATAAGGAACGAGAGGTGGAGGGTATACACACACAACCTCTCTCGCTCTCTTTCCCAAATGAAATTTAGTAGCCCAGGGGCTCGGTAATACTTCGGGAGAAGAAGAGGAGGAGGAAAAAGGGGAATATCGTACGCGGCGGAGTCACGTTCGCTGCGCGATTTGCTTGTCCCGCCCGCGGCCTTCCTGTATATATATATATATATATGTATACGTGTGAGAGAGAAAAACGAGCGTATATATACGTGAGTATTTTTTTCTTTCCAAGGCTTTCATCGATTCCTTTATACTGTACATTAACCGTCAGTTTTGTTCTTTTCACTGCATCGCGCGTTTATATTAAGAAACAAAAAAAAAAATACACGCTTTGCAAGTGTGTAAGTTTGCTCGTACACAGCTTTTCATAAACTTTTTGTCAGCGGCACCCCGGCCGCATTGTATATCGTTTTATCGTTTTTGCGTGCAGCAGCAGGCTGTTCGATCCTTCGACCCCCCGAGGCAAGTGCCCGTAAAAGCGTTCTCGGGAAATTTACAATTTTCACCCTCGCAACATCTTCGGCATGCATACACACACATACGTATACGTGTGTCGTCCCTTCGATTTCTCTCACTCCCTATATCTCACTGACAAATTCGAGCTATCGTTCTCGCCCTTTTATATATAGCGCGAAAAAATATGAATGTATATATTTCGGGTCGCTCGCGTCGAAATCGAACGTTAAAACGAATACAAATGCCTTTCGACGATTCGCCGTTATGTATTGCCTATATATTGCTTGCTCTATTGGATTCAGGTGCTTTATATTCATGACTATACAGAGCTTTTCGATTTCGACAAATATCAAAGCCTCATTACCGACCAGAACGTGTGCGCGTATACATATACCCACATCATTGCAGCTTCAAAGACATCACGACACGGAAAATTTAACTGCGCGTCTCGTCGTCCACGAATAATTTCTCTAGCATAAAAACGCAGGCGAAATCGCACAGAGAGACTGGACATAACGAGAGAGGAGGAAAACTCATAATTTCTGCTCGGCAAATCTCGTTCTCTCTCGCGCGCGCTCTCAGTCAAAGACACGAGTAATAACCTGCGCGAAACGAAACGCTTTGATATACTTACGTTTTCGCTTTTGCTTTTGCAGCAGCCCGGAGAGAACTCGATCTCTCCGGGGGCTTTAAAAAGAAGGCGCAAAACGCGGAAAGAGGAGTTGGGGAAGCGGAGGAGAGGCAAGATTGAAGATCACAGAAGCGAGTAGTAGTCTTTTGGGACATGTAACTCGCGTAGCCCCGACAAAAAATGAGAAATGATGCGCGGTTGCGCGCATCAACTGAACTCGGTGTGAAATTAGGATGGGATAAGACGCAGCAGCAGCAGCAGCAGCTCTTTGAGGAAGGAAAAGAGATTAGTACTGAAGTCGCGAGTTTTGGTGGCGAGACTGAGAGCTGATACGATTTCAGGTGTATAATTACGTTCGCTCGAGCGTTAGATTATGTGTATACGCGACGGTCGATCTTGTATAAAGTACAAGTTTGCAAGTGTATATCGAGAGAGAGAGAGCAACAAAAGGCTCTTTTCTGAAATTCCAAGGTGAAAGGAGGAAAAAAAAGTGATTTCGACGGGTGTCGGACGTGTGTATATATATATTCTCTCGCTGTCGGAAAAAGAAAATTTTGCGCGCGAGCGGCAAGTTCCCGTAGCTCGTCGTAGACGTCAAATAAGCGGCGAGATGGGATCTCTCCTATGGAGGAGTGAGTGCGAGAGAGAGAGGACGTTGAAGTTTCGCGCGAAACTAGTAACGAAGAAGACGAAGTTTGTATATATACCGAAGAAAGCGGGAGAGTCAAGTTTTTCGCGCCAGTTTCAGTTGGGATTATATTTCTTGGCTGTATAGTATATACACAACCCGAGAGTTATTGATTTTCGAGTTTATTGTTATTGCGCTTATTAAAGTCTTATCGCAGTTTAATCAGACTTTTCCGCGCTGCGTAACGCTCGCGTGCGACAGTATATATATATATATATATATATATATGTATCTCGTCACTTCGTCGATGCGGCGATAACTTTTAACGCGACCTCGTTAACCGAAAGAAACAAAAAGATTCTTCGGATAAATGCGATATAACTTTATCGAGATACGACGACGATTCAATATCTCTTCGATTAACTGTATATATGACAACGAAGAAGAAAAACAGATAACGCGGTCGAGACAAAAATCCACACACATCACATCTCCATCCGAAGAACTACCTCATCATCTCTCTCCCTCCCTTAATGCCGCAAAAAGCGTCGGTTTTTTTCTCGCTGCCAGTGGCACCACCCCCGAAAGCCAAAGCCAGTGTCATCGTCCTGCTGCTATACGCCGACCATCCCCACGGAGCGCACGTCTGTTTGTCTACGTCGGTCTCTCTGTGTAGCCTCCGGCCGCCTCCACCCCCTTCGCCGCACCTATGTATATATTCATGTGTATGCCCAGGGCTCGGCTCGTGTCAGTTGCGCGTGTTTGCCGTGCTCAGCCGGGCGTGCTTCCAACTAAACTAACCTCCTCCTGCTCGCGCTGCTTCACCACGGGATATGGCGACGGTGTGGTACGGAGGAGGTGAGCTGCGCACCCCCTCGGGAAGGATGCGCTCTACTGCGACTCCTTTGCACGCTCTCTGTGTGAGTGAGAGAGCTGTGGAATGGATGGTTTTAAATTTTACCTGGGTGATGTAGAGATTAACGCGCTGACTTTGTCAGAAAGGTTGCTGTTATTTACAGCGACGAATAAATGTATTACGTATCGATTTCGTTGTGCAGCTTTCTCTGAACGTCGGGATTGGCAGCTAGTTCGTGAGCAATGACGCACATCTGTACGGCACTGGTTCCATCCCAGCTATGAAGAAAACGAATGCCTGAGCAGCTGTCATCTCTAGCAGGTTCAGGCTGGGCTCGGCGACCATCATCATCTGCAGCATATCCGGTCTGGTGATACCCTGTTTTCGCCTGGTCTCTATGCCTGACCTGATAACATTGATAAAGAAGTTACTATCTTGCTGGGATATGATCTTCTCATCTTGCTCCCAGTAAAGCTAAAGGCTGGGCTGAGCACGTTCCTAACTTCGTGCCATCTGTTGCCGTTGGGCACTACCAGCGAACAGTGGATCCACCACTACAGTTTTGATCAATTCGAGATTACACAACATGAGCTACGGAGATGTGAACATGTGGCAACCGATGTATTTGGCCTCTCGATTCCAGTTGTATATGTTTTGGACAAGTTAGAGGCCACAAAACCGAGAAAAGGTAGGTCTGGATACTGTGGAATCCCCCACTTCTCGAAGTGATGTCCGATTCTGTACGCTTTAGCGACTAGACACGTCATTACAGAAAGCAGAAGTATAATCCACAGCCAGGAGTACATGACACCTGATTTTAAGGTTAGGCTATGTGAACCGCGTTATATTCAATGCACAACTACGACTGCCGCTCTTGCTTGCGCATCAAGTCGAGTTTATCATTTCATTGGCGTCTATTAATGTTTAAAACTAGTGAGTCACACGCTCGCAGCGTGAAGGAGCTATTAATATAGGTATTCCTATGCGCACAAAAGAAATGCATTCAATTACGTTTATCGAATTCAAATAAGAGATACTCCAGAGACAATAATTATCTCATCACATAATACCACGATACATCATCTGGATACATTAAATCATAATACACGAAGGGATAGCCCACCCTACGGAAGCGCAATGAATACAAAGGACCGAAAAAAAGTCCAGCCTATAATCACATGAAATGTGACTAATCAGCATAGTGGATAGACAGGGAAAAGGGGAGCCATAAAGCTCGGAGAAAAGGTATACCGAGAGAGCGAAGGGCTATCAGGCAAAAGAGAGAGAGAGAGAGAGAACGATCCGCACAAATTTAAAGAAACCATTAATATCGATAGAAAGTTAAAACGGAATATATAACCGTGAAGCGAGTTACGGAAGCGGCTGCAAAAAGGGACCATCGTTCGCTCGAAAAAAGAGAGGGAGAGAGAGAAGCACAGTGGAAGGAATAGACGACGAGGACAGAAACGGAGAACCGACCCGATAGAGTATACGAATATATAGATATATACATACAGGTCTATGCGCGCCGAGAGAAGGAAGGTAAATAAAAGGCCATTCCAATTGGGTGATCAATTACATCGACTCTGCATTATTCATAGTACTGCGGACCGCGCGGAAAGCTCTGCCGTTTCTCCTCTATATATCGCGACTCGCTCTTTCTCCCACTTCGCTTCGATCCTGTCCTCTTCGCGCCTTATACTCTCGAATAAGCCAAATCCCGTACTCTCGTATAGCTCTGCTGTGTGGTGAAAGCCTTCACAAAAAGACTGGTAAGAGAGTCGAGAGTGACTAATTAAAATTAAAATCGATGCTTACACTGAGAAACCTGTATGGCAAAAATTATTGCAATATCTTGGGACAAAAATACGTGATAAAAAATCTTCTCAGTGTATAAGTTTTTGGAGCATTACGGATGAAGATTTTTTTCCAGTAACATTCACCGGAAATTTATAAACAAGAAATGTACATATACGCATCGATCGAGCAAACAAGGAGAAAACGCTCTCCGCCTCGAGCAAACGTCTATACACCGCAGCAAAGAAAAAAGCGTCGTCACTGCGTACGCGGAGCAGCCTCTGATAAGCAAATATCATTTATATTTTAATTGCCGGCAAATCGTTTGCCCGGCTGAAATTCCCATCGAGTCGCTCGCTCGTATTTTCTCAGGACGAAAAGTGAGTAGCGAAAAGGGAGAGACAGAAATTGACGACGACGACGAAGCGGCGACGTCGGAAATTGCTCGTCGCGCTTCTCCGCAAATCTGCATACACACGCGCGGCTGGCAGGAGAGGAAAAGAGAGGGCGAGACGGAAAATGTCTTTACGCTCGGCCGAGTAAAGTCCGAGGGAGAGCGAGAGAGAGAGAGAGAGACAGTCGACTGGCTTTCTCCACGCCGTAATCAAAATGAACTCTCTCGTGCGCGAGGGACCGATCGTCGACCCTCTCTATAGGCTCTTGGTTTTTATCTCTCTTAGCCATTGCGTGGACGTTCTTTTTCAGCGATGCCTGCTCTTCCTGACCTGATGTGCTTCTCTTGAGCGCGATGGTAATTGCTATATTTATTGCGATACATCATTCTTTCAGCTTGACTGAATGTGTTGAGTAATCAGTGATGAAACAACGAATTGTATATAGAGAAATATTTGAACGTCCATGACAGAGGTTTCTGCGTCACAACTCACCGAGCGCTCGAGTCGAGACAACTGTATCGCATGAGTCAGTCGCGCGCGAGACTCCGCCGCCGACGGTTCATTTATACGTCACCATGTATCAGTGGCTCTGGAGCATCGTGTTTCTACTTCTCGCGGTTGCAGTGTTTTGCATCGTCACCGTGAACAGAAGATTTCGCAGCTATGGTGTTCCACAGCCACTAGAGTTGCCGTTCATCGGATTTCTAGGCCTCGGATTTATCACTCGCGAGCACATGTCCGTCGTCTTTAAAAGGGCCTACGACATGTCCAACAAGGCTAAGTACATGGGCTCGCACTTATTTGCTTCGCCGATAATCCTGATTCATGACCCCGACCTGATCAAAAGCGTCTTGGTGAAAAACTTTGAAAACTTCGCCTACCACAAGACCTTCATCGACGAGAGCTGTGACCCACTTTTCGCCAGGAACCTCGTCTTCGCAAACGGTGAACGATGGCGTGAAATCCGTACATTGCTCAGTCCGTCCTTCACCTCCAGCAAGATGCGTGCCATGTTTGTCCTGATGTCGCGTTGTGCTCATGGCTTTGTTGATCAGTTCATTGAACTCTATGAAAACAAGCCCGAGATTGATATGAAGGACACGCTGACGAGG
>UCQR01072003.1:33475-54638 GCA_900474235.1 Cecidostiba semifascia
AGAAGAAGAAGAAGCTTCTTTGAGGATACGAGAGCAAACAAGCGGCTGTGTCTTCGAGGGGTTGAATGGATGAGAGAGAAAGAGAGAGAGAGAGAAAGAAAGAGGTGGGGCTGAAAGATCGAGAGGACGTTGCACTCGAGAGCGGTGTGTCGGTCGGCCAACGCTCTTCTTCAGCTTCTGCAGCTGCAGCAGTGCTGGTTTTTGCGTGGGTTCTCTTTTTTTTTTTTAATAAATGCGGGTGAGAGGCTTTTTTTGGAGGTTCGCGATTTTTGGGTTGACCGAAGCTTTGTTTTTTGAAGAATAACATGTTTAAAAATGAAGGTTACAGCTTTTACAGAATGATTGTAGTCGTGTCGTTCAAGTATAACTTTGTATATAGCAAGGTTGTACATAGAAATCGAGGTTCTTCAGCTTCATCGCACCTGGACACGGTCCAATTTCAGCTAAAAACCAATCATACGCCACAACAATCGACGTATAATATAACACAAGTACCACATATCCCGAAATAACCCAAAGACTCGTGGAGTCCCTTCCACATCATACTCTCTCACTACTCAGAGTCAGCGTCAGAGATTTAAATATCCCAGCACAGTAGTAGTATAGCTCTCCGGCTTTAAATCTGGACATTTAAATGCATGCGGGCACACTTATAATAAGTATTTATATGCGCGTACTCTCTAAAGCTTGCGTAACAACACACTGTACGACATTCTTCGACGATGATACGATTTTTTCTTTTTCTTTTTGATTTCTTTAATCGTGTATATCCTTGGATTTCTCTTGATTTTTCAGAGCGAGTCAAACATGCTTGGACACGAAGCCGTTATATTTGCGGGGATTACGCGCGACGTTCATCCCTATATAAGTAAGGCGATATTATGCAGCGGTCAGTTTACATTAGGCGAGACCGGATATTTTCGGTATACGTGCACCGCTCTCTCAGCTTGAATACAAATTTAATTGTTACGTGTCGGTAGCCGCACTTGAGCCTCGAATTATTATTGCGTATATACAGCTGACGTTTACCGTTTTACATAGCGTTATATTCTACTCGGGATACTGTAAAATAATTTCAATCTTCTTATATACTTCTTACTATTATTTTTCATATACGAACCAAAAAAAAAAAAATCGTTAATTCGAGCACACGTGCAAAATATCCTCCCGGATCGAAATCGCGCCTACCAACACGCGCACACAGCCCCATTGTGTCTCACAACAGCATGACTGCCAGGCGGTGTCCCTTGTCCTCCCGCGGTATATATACTATACAAGCCGCGGGTGAGCTCACCGTATGCGTGTGCGTATATTATATTCTCGTTGACCGAGGTGAAAAAGGGAAAGGAAGAGCCGAGAGAGTATCGATTACACGCGAAGTAGACGCTACTGCTGCTGCCGGTTGCCTCAGGATATATGTTACGCGTGGCACGCGTATATACACTGTGTGTATATACATATACTGTATACGTGCTTCCTTCTGTCTTGTGTGTTTTGCTTAGGGGGTTGCCGGCTTTGATAAGGTTTGTTTTTATATTGCGGTGTGGAGGATCGTTGGGAATTGTATATGACTATAGTTTCGTTTGATGATTATGGGTCAAAGGTTTGATGGAGTTTGTTTCTGAAAAACGTTATGTGATGTGTATTATCTTGAATCCCAGTCAATTTTCCATGTGTCAAAATCGAAATTCACCTTTACCCGATCAAAAATTTCTTTCACCATCAGCAGTACTCCATATACATATACATATTCCAACAAAAGCCCGCCTACGTATAATAATAACTCCCTCATCGACGTGCGCGCACGTGCAAAGGTATAGTTCACAAGTTCGCGTGTCTCCCTGCGATTTCCAGAAGGCCCCAGGACTCGCCGTGGAAAGAGAAAAAAATCGATCCACCTGCCAGCGCAAAAAAAAAAAACTTTGCAAAGTATAGAAAGTGTGTGATGTGTGCAGTGTATCGGTCTTTTATATTCTCATACAGTCGCAGGGGTAAAGTTCCCTCACCCCAGTTCTGTGACGTCATATCGTCTCCCCCCCCTGTGTATGTGTGCTGTGAGAGAGTGAAGTATAAGAGCCTTTCCCTTTAAACTTGCATATATATACATATACACTCGCGTCCTTCAGACTAAGTGCTGCTGCCGAAAAGGTGTATATGCGCATATACTTGTGTTACGTTGAGGGGAAGCGAAAATGCATTTAGTAGACAAGTATAACGCGGCCTTTGAAGTCGAAAGATTTTTTGAGATAACAAACAGTTCACATACGTTTGTTTGTTACTTAACCGAGTAATATATATATAGTCTGATGTTGGAAAGTGTATGTGTGAAGTATACAGTCTTGGATGATGTTTGCAACGATCGATAAGCTGAACTTGAAAGAGGATGTAAAGAATTGTTGCGCAACGTGGTTACGTTATGTATAGTATATATAGTTGGATATAAGATTATAGAAAACATTGTATATGAATGAGATCAATCGCGAGGAGTAATACGCGATTGTTGTATACACATAATGCTTATATATGCCATCAAATATTGACTTGTTTCTTATCGAACGCGCGTAAGAGCGTCGTTAAAGCGCGATAAGATGAAGAACAAATGTTGTCGCTCGATGTTGTATACTAGTAATCCTTTGAGCAAACTTGCTTGGGAAACTGATGTACATATACACACAGACTTTCTTGAGGTTCGTTAACTTTCGGCTGTCCGAATCTGAAAGTAAGAACGCACTGCAATCCTCTCTTTCTAACAAAAAAAAAAAAAAAAAAAAAACGTATCGCAATCAACTAAACAATCATTTCTTTATTCCAGGGTGACCCAAGCACATCGTTCCTACGCGCAGCACGAGCAGGCCAGTTGGAAAAGGTCCTGGAGTTCCTGGACGGAGGCGTCGACATCAACGCTTCGAACGCGGTGAGCCTCAACTCTGATAAACCCTCAATTACAACGCATAAGCCACGAAAAGCTCTATTGCTCGTACATATATCTATATCTATTTTCTCACCTTAAGGCCACTGCTAGCAACCCTCTCCACACATACACACTAAATATTCACACGTATAAACTCGTTCATAAAAACCCTCCCAATGATGACACAGGGGGCTGACTACGCTTGGGAAAAGATTATGTATGTACGGATGAGAGACTCGAGGAGGTATAGTATATATACACGAGGTCGAAGGGCTGCAAGAGGCGAACAGGATTCTCGAGGCTCTTCGACGACGACACTTTGGTTATTATCAAACGCCCCCTCGAGTAGCAGTGTAGAAGCTAACGTTATGGAGAGGGAAGGGTTTTCTTCTTTTTCTTCTTCTTTTTTCTCTTCGAGCCATGGGTGATGCTGTTTCAAGGGCGGATAGGAGAGAGTATCGAGGGAAAAAGACACTTGTGTGTGTGTGTGTGATGTATGCCCATGACATTGTGTAGTATAGAGTTGAGAGTCTACTTTGTGCTGAAAAATGAATTTTGTCAATTTTTGAGAACGTACTGGTTGTTTTTTTCATTTTTTAAATAACACACAAAACACACCACAAAAATCTGTTTTCAGTGTAATGACGACAAACCCAGTATATCGGTATTCAAACCAGAGTAATTTTACTGTCACAGTAGATAGTTTTATCATTACGTACGTGCGTATGTCAAAAAGTCTTTCTAATATACGCATACATGCATTATTTATTATACATAATATTATATTCTTCTCCCCGATCCTACGCTGAGCTTTGAAACTAACGAGACTCAAGGAACAAACTAATAAACCTGTGTTTTTAATAAACTAGCGACCGTTTAAGGGTGTTGTTACATGCTTGCAGAACGGATTGAATGCCTTACATTTAGCGGCCAAAGATGGCCACTTGGAAATCGTTAGGGAGTTGCTCGCGCGTGGGGCAATCGTCGACGCCGCGACGAAAAAGGGAAACACCGCTCTGCACATCGCCTCTCTTGGTAAGTGTCCACATTTTTCTTCTTTTTTTTTTTTTGCCTTCTTCACTATAACTGTCTCGAATTCCCCGCATTTTTTCAACTTTCTACCAAAACTGAATGACTTTGAATTTACTCCTTGTTTCTTCTTCTTCTTCTTCAGCTGGCCAAGAGGAGGTGGTGCAGTTGCTGGTACAGAGGGGAGCATCGGTCAACGCGCAAAGCCAGAATGGATTCACACCGCTGTACATGGCGGCCCAGGAAAACCACGATTCCGTCGTCAAGTTCCTTCTCAGCAAGGGGGCCAATCAGACACTCGCTACTGAGGTATATAATGCAAGATTATTATTATAGTTGAATTTAAATTTCAAACTTATTCAGATGTGTCGCGATGTGGTTATACTAAAATGGTTTGTTGTCGATTTTCAGGATGGCTTCACGCCGCTTGCCGTGGCGATGCAGCAGGGACACGACAAAGTCGTTGCGGTTCTTCTGGAGAACGACACGAGGGGAAAGGTTCGGCTGCCGGCTCTGCATATAGCTGCGAAAAAGGATGACTGTAAAGCAGCCGCTCTACTTTTGCAGGTATATACAACTACTTTCTTTCGTATAATGAAGAAATTTCTGTAGCTTTCTATTGTCAGAGAGACTAATGTACTCGTTTGTTGTACTTGCAGAACGACCACAATCCAGATGTGACGTCGAAAAGTGGATTCACGCCTCTTCACATCGCTGCTCACTATGGCAACGATCGCATTGCTTCCTTGCTTTACGATAAAGGAGCTAACGTTAATTTCGCAGCTAAGGTAGTTATATATCCAATTTATTATAGTACTGCGGTATACGTTAATTATCTTGATCGACTAACGGATGCGTTTTCTGATTTTAGCACAATATTACTCCAATGCACGTGGCAGCCAAGTGGGGAAAGATCAAAATGGTCAATCTGCTCATGAGCAAAGGAGCAAACATCGAAGCCAAAACTAGGGATGGGCTCACTCCTCTTCATTGCGCCGCCCGTTCCGGCCACCACGAAGTTGTTGATATACTCATCGAGAAGGGAGCTCCGATAGGTTCAAAAACGAAAGTATGTAGAGAGCTATAGAGTCGCTAAAAGTCTATTGTGTAATACTGTAATAACGCTAGAAAGAGTAAAGAAAAAATACATATCCTAATAATGGCAAATTAGATGACAGAAAATATACATTTAAGAGTAATTAAAGTTTTCGAGAACAAATCCAATCTAACTGCACGTACAACTTCTCTATGCAGGCGCGTTGGTACGCTCTGAAAAACTTGAATTATACAATGTCGAAATCAATTCGTGTTTTCTGTCGCAGAACGGCTTGGCACCCCTACACATGGCGTCCCAGGGCGATCACGTCGACGCTGCCAGAATCTTGCTCTACCACCGAGCTCCAGTCGACGAAGTCACGGTGGACTACCTCACGGCCTTGCACGTAGCGGCGCACTGCGGTCACGTTCGCGTGGCCAAACTACTTTTGGACAGGAACGCCGACCCGAATGCCAGAGCTTTGAACGGTTTCACGCCTCTGCACATCGCTTGTAAAAAGAATAGGATTAAAGTTGTCGAATTACTTTTAAAGCATAAGGCCAGCATCGAAGCAACTACGGAGGTGCGTTTGTTCCCATCGCCGTCATATATTCATTCTCGTATTCTCATATTATATATTGTACTTGTACATTTACCCAGAAATACGTAGTAATGCTTTGTTTTATCCCCGAATTCATCTCGATATCGACAGTTCCTATCTTACTCCCCTCCACAAGCACATATCATTGTAAGAAAAAAATATCGCTAAACAATGGCTTATTATTTATTCCATTCAGTCCGGCTTGACGCCTCTGCACGTCGCGAGTTTCATGGGTTGCATGAATATCGTCATTTACCTATTGCAACATGAAGCTAGTCCAGACATACCGACAGTACGAGGTGAAACTCCTCTGCATTTAGCTGCTAGAGCCAATCAGACTGACATTATTAGGATACTCTTGAGGAATGGAGCTCAAGTTGATGCTCGTGCTAGGGTAGGTCGATTTATCATAGTCGATGAGCTTTTTCTCTCCGCTTCGAATGTATCGCGAAACAGAACTAATCGTCTTTTCGCCATGTAGGAGGATCAGACACCGCTTCATGTCGCATCGCGTTTGGGTAATGTTGACATCGTCATGCTCCTGCTGCAACACGGCGCCGACGTTGACGCAACGACGAAAGATTTATACACTCCTCTTCACATAGCTGCCAAGGAAGGCCAAGAAGAAGTGAGCGCGAATTTGCATCTCGTGACATTATCGACGATACGCGTTTTCTAAATTGATGCGCTAAACGATTTATGTCTTTCTTTTTCCAGGTGGCATCCGTTTTATTAGAGAACGGCGCTTCGCTTACTGCAACTACCAAGAAAGGGTTCACGCCCTTACATTTAGCCGCTAAGTATGGTAATATGAACGTAGCTAGACTTTTGCTACAGAAAAATGCTCCGGTTGATGCTCAGGGAAAGGTATGTGATTATATTCCAATGACTGCAATCCATTGTAGAATATGATTAAGAGATGCGAGTATATATCTGTGACATTTTCTTTTCGCAGAACGGAGTAACCCCACTTCACGTAGCGTCTCATTACGATCATCAGAACGTAGCGTTACTTCTCCTTGATAAAGGCGCTTCACCGCATGCCATGGCCAAAAATGGTCACACGCCTCTACACATCGCTGCCCGTAAGAATCAGGTGAGTTCACTAGCCAAGGCCGCGAAACACTTGCAGCTATTATTAGAGTATTCGCATACTTGCAGATATTAACTGGGGATTCTTTGTATTTTTTTTCAGATGGACATAGCTACCACGCTATT
The DNA here is from genome assembly GCA_900474235.1 of Cecidostiba semifascia. Taxonomy (NCBI): domain Eukaryota; kingdom Metazoa; phylum Arthropoda; class Insecta; order Hymenoptera; family Pteromalidae; genus Cecidostiba; species Cecidostiba semifascia. The sequence continues at coordinate 40,271 of UCQR01072003.1, forward strand.
AGAGTATGGAGCTAAGGCTAACGCGGAATCTAAAGCTGGCTTTACACCACTTCATTTGAGTGCCCAAGAAGGTCACACAGATATGTCGACCTTGTTGATTGAGCATAAAGCTGACACGAATCACAAGGCAAAGGTTCGTAGACGATGCTAGTGAAAAACTCATTCCATGTCTTCTCACACTGGACGTCTTGATTGTAAATTGATTAATTTATCTATTCCAGAATGGACTCACGCCGCTTCACTTATGCGCACAAGAAGACAAAGTGAATGTTGCTTCTATTCTCGTCAAAAATGGCGCTCAGATTGACGCCAAGACAAAAGTAAGAGTGAATTCCTTTTATAACTGTGGATTGAAAAAACTTTTTTTTATCAATGTGTTTCATGTAAAATTAAAGGCTCTAATTAATCTCTACGTAATTTAAAATTGTAATAAGTAACGCTCTGATCGCGGCGTTGAAAGTCATAATTAAATTACAACAAAGTTTAACAAACAGCCACTAATTGCCCTTGGACTGTTCTTCTTTTCTTCGAGGAGCATCAGTCGCTCCTCAGTCGAGCTCTGTTGCCTCCGTGCCGCGTTTTCGCTCAAACAACCCGTCGATTGTCATTTCGATTTTCTCGCTTCGCAAAATTACAGAGAAAACATTGATTCGCGTGAGAGATAACACTCGCATATCTTGTGTTTCTTATTAAGGCCGGTTACACGCCGCTTCACGTGGCGGCTCATTTTGGTCAAGCTGCGATGGTCCGATTCCTCTTGAGCAGCGGTGCCTCCGTGGACAGCAGTACCAGCGCCGGCTACACGCCTCTGCACCAGGCCGCTCAGCAAGGCCACACGCTAGTTATAAATCTGCTGCTGGAGAGTAAGGCCAAGCCTAACGCTGTCACTAACGTAAGCACTGCTCTGTATTAAATATAATACAACGAATACTTGATTAGCTCAATTTTAATAGAAAGTGCTTCTAGGTATAATAGAGTTATTTACAAACAAACGCATTCTCTTGTTTTTATGATGAATCTGTCAGTTCTCTATATTTATTGTCCGCTAGTCATTTGAATATCTTGATGACTCAATTCCGCAGTCTGTCTCATTTAAAAGTGTAGATCGAGTTTTTTCACAAGCTCGAAACTGAATAAATTGTCGTATTTATAGAATGGCCAGACGGCGTTGGATATCGCACAAAAACTCGGGTACATCAGCGTCGTTGAGACATTAAAAATCGTGACGGAGACCGTCATCACGACGACCCACACAATCACCATCGAAGAGAAATATAAAGTTCAGGCGCCTGAATCGATGCAGGAAACATTCATGAGCGACAGTGAGGACGAGGGCGGTAAGTCTCTTTCGACTATTTCCTTTTTCTCCTCGAAGAATGCGAACCAATTAATTGCAATGCGCTTCTCTGTCGAGTGTACAACGTGCGCAGATCTACTTATACTAGAATTTGTTTTAACGGTCTTTTTTACTTACTGCATCCGAAGCATGCGATTATACTTATACATAATTGGCACCGGTTTTGAGAATATCTATTTTTTCTATTTATACTTGTAATTACTACTAAAATACTTACATCTTATAGCAATAGAACCCTCCGCCCCCTATAGCTCTGGTATAACAATCGATCGATTAATACTTTCAGACATAAGACTAAATGTTAGAAGGAAAACAAAACATTTTCTAGTGCTACTTATATACTGTGCATGTTTCGTAGCTCTCTGCATGACAAATAAATTACGATATGTTACGATATGTTAACTTCCAAGTATGGTTTCCCCACCTGACACGGAATGTTTATCTATAGAACTTGGACTGAATTTAAAAATAAAACTGTCTTGTTTTTATCTTCTTCTAAATGTAGGCCCCTATATACCTGTTGAAACGAACAATGTCGGCAGTTCAAAGCTCCTCATAGTCTTAGGAAGTCGATTCGAATTACAAAAAGCAAAAATTTACATTTCGTTCATGAATTATAAAATATACAAGAAACTAGATTAGACTAGAAAATTAGATTGTTACTTGGAAAAGTCATAGTAAAAAATTAGGGGAATCATATATAATGAACGCTTTAGTTTCAAAATTTCCAATCTCGTTTATATATACTTTTCTTTGACACATGTTATATATACGTGAAAGTTCAGTTAATTTGCTTGTTCTCGTTTGCATATAATTTTGGCAAGAGCATGCGTTCATATAGCAGACGATCACTCGGTTGCTACGTTCAGAACACGCAGAATTGACATCAGATAATATCAGGCTTTCGAATCTCGCAACTGTGCTCAGCTGCTTTCAAAATTTTACCAAAGATGTATATACGTCGATCAAAGTTGAAGCTAGCAACCAGGTGAAGAGCTTAGAAGCGATGATGATCAGTTTGAGAGAAAAAAAAAATGTACATCAAAATTTGATAAGAAAAAAAAAAAGAAAATGGGGTATTGATAAAAACAAACCTTCCTGGGTGACGTACAATGCCATAGGTGGCGACGAAATCGGCATGGCCGCCATGAATGTGTACGGGCAACCGCCTCACGCGCAACACGTGTACCTCCCTTCCTACTACCAGGGCCAAATGACCTACACTCGTAAGTTGTCTCTGTCACTCTGTCTCGTTCACTTCTTCTTCTTCTTCTTCTTCTTCTTTTTTCGTTCACCTTATTTTCTCACACGTATATTACATTGTCATATTTTCTCTTTTGTTTCTTCGACTTTTGTATATATTATATTATATGTGTCTCTTATGATTTCAATTCCACCTGTGTATTATGTGTGTATGTTATCACCCCAATTTTTTATTGTTATCCTCGGTGAGATCGAAGCACGCGAGAGTTTTGATGTCACTTAATTATCAAACACGTAAATTAGCGTAATAATGAAAAAACAAACAAAAAAAAAACATTTCGGAGCCTTATTAAGCCTCTGGGATTTTACGGTATAATGAAATGTCGTTCCTATATATAGCTCCACAATACACGCATTATTTATTATCTACTCTCTGTCTCAGTAGTTGACTCTCTGTCTACCGTACAATTATTGTCGAGCAACACGTCATTTTGTATACCTTTTATTACGAAGCTCGCTCACGTGTGTACCCATCACCTCCTCCTTCTGATTAATTAATAGATTACCATCATTTTTCTTTTATTTTCGTCTTTACGACCATCAGTTATTTCCTGTATTGTATTACTTAATTGGTAGCACACAGTATCATTGCAATAATCATCACGCAGATTGAACGTAGTTGATAGATCTATATACCAATTTGTATGTGTGTGTGCGTGTGTGTGTGTGTTTTATTCTTAGTTCATGATTATACTAACGTCTGTGTGTGTGTGTGTGTGTGTGTGTGTGTGTATATTATATCTAAGATCGTAAACTATATTTTCTTTACTTATATAAGTCTCTGCCGTTATATATACTCCAGAATCAAATCTACACTCTGACACTAGCGACGATTAAAAGACTGGCTGCATCAGTAAGTACACAAAAACAAGCAAAGTGTATCAATGAACGCCGACGACGATGGATGCGTAACAAAAGGGAGAAAAAAAATGAAAGATGCGTTATAAACGAGTCAGATCAGCGATCACGATTCGACCTTTGTATGTACATGTGTGTATATAGGTAAGCGCCGCCGTTGCAGCTGCAAATTGCACCGAAGACATCGTCGTCGTCGTCGCAGCTGCCGAGCATCGCGCCGCATAGTACAGCGTTAGATAATCGACTCTCCGACGGCGACGGCAGCGGCGCACATATGTATGAGCCGATGAATAGGAGGAAATGAAAAATAATAGGATGAGCCTTGGCAGAGAGTACTCTCGTACTCTAGGTGTCTGTCGTAGGCGCGCGAATATGCTATTTCGAGGAATGATCCAAGCTATTCAGTATGTGCGATGATGATGATGATGATGATGATGACGACGATGATGATGATGATCGTCCTGAGAGAGACGAGATTTCGCGACGTGACTACATATACAAGATGTAGATCCACTTGGTGCTGCAGTGATGAATTTTTTCTTCTACTCCTATATCAATTAAACACTCCGCATCGTTCCCGGAATCTCTCAACTATAATTGCAGTTCATCTCGTGACACGGATTATCAGAATATCCAACGGACGATAATATATACGCATAAAAATCTCCAACCGAAGACTCAACACACACACTCGATATCAGCTCTATTAAGAGCCATAGCATCATCATCATCAGAATCTATAATTAAGTCACTGCAGTAGCAGTAGCCGTCGATACATTCCGCGAATCGCGAAAATATCGCGGAAGGCCAGGAGGAGGAGGAGGAGGAGGAATTACAGTATAGCTGGGATCATCGGTCAACTCGCGCCGGTATTTCTTCAATTAGAGCCGGCACGTCGAAATGGAGCAGCAACAGCCGCCTACTATATACGTGAATGCTCGAGAGAGTTATACGTGTGCGAGAGGCCAACACCCATGTTTGCGTATTCGCAGCCAGATGTGGGGAGGAATTTTCGGATTGTTATTCTTTTTCTCGTTGCGCCATAACGCATATACGCGAGGATGAGCTAAAATTCTGATCGATTGTATATACGCATCATTTTCAACGAGTTTTGCGTATCGATGGTTATATTCAATCGTTGAAACCAGCTTGGATATATAGTCAGCGCATTTGTAATTTCTAATAATAGAGATTGACGACGTATTAATTTCATTAGGCAAAAATCCATTGAACTTGCTCATCAATCAGCAGTAAACTATATCGGGTGGAAAGGAAAAAAATCAAAATTGCCAGACCATTAAAATACCGCGAGCCATCAGCGGCGCATCATCTCTCTATCTCTCTCTCTTATACCCGTCGTTACAAATAAATAGGGCGTGTTATTGGCGAACTCGTCTCGTTCGTCCAAGCGAGCAAACTATAGCCTGCATTTGCATAGTAATGGATCCGACGCGACGGCTGTTTTTGTTCCCATCACATGTACACACATATACTTATATGTGCAGAGTATAGGCTACTATACTACTCTGGCTATTACATCACTCTCTCAGCTGACGACTACTACAACTACTACTACTGCGAGCGAGTTAGGTACTTTTATTAGACGCGTGTAAACAGGCAAGTGCGCGCGCAAGAGAGCGGTTACATGATCCGCGAAGAGGCCTTGGCTCTTTTCCTGGATTTTCGCCGAATTCCGCGCTCGCGGAGTTATTCGATAAACATGCCGCCGCGCGAGTATAGTAAAGATTATTTTTCGGCTTTTCTTTATTGTTCTCGCCCAGTTCTCGAGAATGGGGGATTTAAAGAGATGATTTACCGAGCTTTTCATATATCTTTTGATGATTTTGTTATTATATTCTGTGTGGTATGGAAATAGTAAATGTGTGAATTATGAATTTATTTTGCTTCTTTTTTTTATTCCAGGAGATGTTTGAGAGTGACTGCAAGAGTATAGAATCTAAGTAAATACGGAAGATTTGTAACGCTCTGTGTATTTTGTACGCTCAAGTAGATACAGAAGAGAACAGCCAGACGCATATACATATATATTTTTTTAATAAAATTCGAATACAGTTGTGTATATGCACGGAAGAGAAGACGTATATTTTGTAACATCTCGAATAAACCATTGTAAACCTAATTATATACAGCCAAGAAACGAGAGGGAAAAAAACGACTTCCCTCGATCATCGGAGAGCGATATAATTACAGGCGAACAAGCTCCATTAAGATCGTCAGCGAATCGTCGCATAATTAGCCGCGCCATTGCGATTACAATTTGTACTACGAGCGAAAATCCAACGTCTCTCTTCCTCTTTCAGTGCCATTAATCATTTTGGCATCCGCCTCATTGTGATTCCGCCCGACACCTTGTCAACGGCAGCAGTAGCAGTTCTCGAAAAGAAAAGGAGAAGAAAACTGTGTCACGGCTCTATATCTTGAATTTTCAAATCAACGGCGCTCGCAAGATTCTGTTGACACCCGGGACAGGATATGCGCTACACGTGCGCGTCTTGTCAGATCCTCAGCTGCAGAGAACCACCACCACCATCACCACGTCATCCACGTCGTCCCCTACCTACAGCACCTCTTACGCAATGGATCTTGCGGAGGAGGCGGCATTAAAGTATAGTCGATTGCGGGCGGCGCTCAGTGCACGCACAGCCTTGTTCCATGGCTCTCGTTTCATGATGTAGTTCAGTTCGCCATGCTGCTGCTGCTACTACTACGACTGGCCGGCCGCCAAAATCAAACGGTTCACGCACCGCCCGAAAATACTCCGTGTTTATATAACGGCTCCGAGTAGCTCTAGCGGGCTGGCACTTTTTTTGCGCGCGAGCGCGCGATATATCGTTTTCCTCGCGAAAATACTATCTCGTTATCATTTGTGTATGTATGTTATATACGCGTCGAAAAAGAAGCGAGTTTTGTGAAGTCGTATTGTGTGTAAAGTATAATAATCGCGGTTTTGTAACGCCGTAGCGTCGAGGCCGATAACGATCCGGTTCCGCTCGTAAAGCCCGCGATCGACTTTCGCATAAAAGCCGCGCTAATAAGCCCCCCCTCCCCACTATTCGTCTCCCTCTGTATGTACGTGTATCGTAAAAAGCTCCTCCCGCGTTGGAGAGCTTGTTCAAATACACGTTCGGTGGTTCTTCTTCGGTGGGAAGGCTGCGTTTCTATTATAAAATCGGTGATTCAACGCGCGCGCGCCGACAGTCGCAAGCCGATCGCCGTCGTAGTCGCTGTTCCTCTAGCCTCGGGCACCCCGTGTGATAAAAAATTAGAGAAGGAAATCGAGACAGTGTTTATTCATATTGTACGTATTTGCCGCGTGTCAATCAAAGTGCCGGTGGCGCATAGTGTGTTGTTGTTCTTGCGAGCCGTTACGTAAAGCACGCGCGCGCGGAAAAGAAAAATACACAGTGCGCGCATATTGTGCAACGATATATAATTCTTGCTCCAGCTGTGTGTCTAGAATCTGCGTATACACCGTATATTATGAGAGTGTCACCGATGTAACGGAGTATAATAAGGTCCGCAACGACGAAGGAGAGCTGCGCAGGAGGACTGTGAGGTGGCGTATACATACACCCCTGTAGAGAGAGAGAGAGAGTGTCGTTGATTGCGGTGTGGTTTATATACCCTTTACGCATATAGTTTCCCCAATTCTTGTATCAAGATGCCGTCGAAGGCTGGAGCGAGCAAGAGCCCGAGCGAGTCGGGTCTCAAGGAATCGAAGCAGCGCAAGAAGAAAAATAAGCAGAGCAGCAGTCACGACAAGGAGAACTGCAAGGAGCACAAGAAGGGCCACAAGATGCCTTGCTGCGGGTGCACGCGCAACAGGAACAGCGACATACTGAGTACGCAACCACCGAGCGAGCTAAAATAAGCCTGATGCCATCAAGCTGCGAAAAATGAATACGAGAGAAAGCTATAACAACACTGATGCGCATCCCTCTCGGCAATGTGTAACTGACGCGCGTAACACTTGGCAGCGAGCGAAGAAAGTTCAAGTTCGCCGAACGAAGCTAATCTTGTCGCTTCCATGTGTCGCTGCACCTGCCTCTATAATACTTATGTGAAGAAAGCTGTCGCTGCTGCTGCTGCTGCTGCTGCTGCTACTGTCACTGCTCTTTGCTGCTCTTGATTGTTCACACATTTATAATTCATCGCACGATACACAGAATGAAAATCTCTCTGTGGTATACATGCATGTGGACGCACGTATTTCCTTTCGCCTATATACTGTATATGCACTAACAAAGCGTGTTCGCTACCGCACTAATGTAATCACCGCGACTATCACGCTTATACACGTGCGAAATTCGCAAGCCGAGTGTCTCTCTCTGTGTGTGTGTGTGTATTTTAGTCTAATTTGTACAAGTAGAGCGAGCGCTCATGAGAAAAATAAGGGCGTAACGCAGGAATTCGCGTAATTGCCGGTAATTCGCGGGAATATGTGGGTCAGTACGCATCGTCGTGTGGGGGAGACGATAAGCCTTTATAATATTCTAATGTATACGCGTATATATGCACTCGAGTGCGCGCGAACTTTGAGCGATAAATTTCACCGCCCGTGAACTATTTTCGTTGTATGACGCCGCGTGTCTCGGTATATATCGAGCGGTTAACTCGATTCGGCCTGTGATTTGATTAATTACTTTTCACAAGCCCGTCTCTGTCCGTCTCTTCCGTACGTCTGATGATGCCCATCATCTTGGGAGATATATAGGTCGCCGCGCGCGAGTAATAACGTTCGATGCTATGCAAATGCGCGCTTTCCTCATTATACGTGCGTTAGTAGTCGTCGATGAAATTTTCATGAGAGTGTATCTGTGTGTGTGTGTGTGTGTGCGCGCGCGCGTCTGGTTTATTGGCTGTATCGAGAATTTTTAATCTAGAGATTATGCGAGTGAATTTTCGACGAGCGATTTCGAGATGCGCTGGCGTTTTAATGGCTCTGTCATTGACGCACGTTCTTCATTTTCCAGAAATATCTTTTATATCGGCTGAACCTTCGCTGTGGAAACCAAGAGGGAGGGATTACGGACTTTATTTTTGATGATACTGTCATAACTCTTGGCTTTCCTTATGGACCGTCGATTGATTTATATCTGTGGCGGAAATTCACCTTTTGAAGTCGTGTTCATTGACGACTATAATGAAAAAGATTTTTTTTTTTTTCGTGAAAAAGACTTTGGCATTGGAAAAATATCGCGCGATCTAGGAATGCGCTGGAATCCGCGCGCATAAATGTCATTATTACCGCGTGTCAATATGGCAGGCCCCGAGATCCTATATCGACTGAGTCAAGTATCTAAAGCAATATTTCCTTTGTATAAACACATCGTAGACTTTTATTTGCCTGTTAGAGATTTGTTCGGCAAAAATGATCTTCTCTAAAATTTACACTTGAATTTTCCATTAAAAAGAAAAATCAAATGCTTATGACCGCATAATTCAATAAAAAAAAAAGATCGAGAATCAAACTATCCAATAAATATCTAATCGAGCGCATAAAAAAGCACTTGAACCAATCAAATCAGATGAGAGCCCAAGCTTGCGCAGCGTATATAAATCAGCTCGTATCGAGAACTGTCAATAAATTCCAGGCCATCAAAACACATCAGAAGAAAAGAAAAAAATCGCCGCATCTGGAGAGCCACACTTGAGAAAAAAGAGAGAGATAAATCAAAAACAAGAAGAAAAAAAAACAAGCGTGGGAGTATCAATAGAACCGGTCAATTGGACAATTGCATCAGCATCATCGCATTCCTAAAATGTCTCCTCCTCGACGCACGATGCGCCACTTATATACGCTGCATTATCGGCTGCACGAGAGGCAGTCAGTCCTCTTCCCTCTCTTTCTCTCATTCTTTCTCTTTGCGAAAACATTTCCTCCTCCTCCTCCTCCTCCTCCGGAGAAGGAAATAACGCTCTATACACGGCGCGCTGCAGTTTTATCGCGCGTTAGCAGCCGAGCGCACGTCTCTGTGTCTCTCTCTCTGTCTGTAAAATATATAAGTAAGCACATATGTAATACATTTAAGAGAATTTCCAACGGTGTGTATGGAAACGAGTGCGCGCGCGAGAAAGAGAGTGTATATAGTGTCCGAAATATCTTCAAGGATAATTACCGGAGGGGGATAGAGATCGGCCCGGTAGCTCTCGCTTAAATATAGCTCTGTTTTGTCGGAAGCGTTTATCGCTACGGAGAGAGAGAGAGTGAAAAAACTCTCGATCTGTGTTTTAACTAGCGTATAAACCATCGAGAACCGAAAATAGTCGATAGCGGCTTTTATCAGCGTCTGCTCTGCGTCCGACTTGGAATATTCTCTCTAGTATAGTGCACGTGTGTGTGTGTTATATAGCCGCTGATGCTTTATTTCATTCAGAGGGATGCCTCAGAGAGTGATCGTGTGTGGTAATAGCTGTCTATCTTGTCCGTGACATAACGGAGTCGAAAAAGTACGTGTTGCGAAATGTTTGTTTACAAACGTGTGTTTTTTTTTGTATACGTATGCGTTTGTGAGGAATTGTTATCGTCCGTGAATAATTTATAACGAGGGACTCGATAATGCGGCGTGTATATTCTCATTCAGAGACGGGTTCTCTAAAAATACGCGGACTTATTTATAAGCTTGATCGGAATCCAACAAAACGACGTGTGTATGTAAACATTGCCATTATACATATAGCGATATAAATACTGGGAGGTTCGATTTTTTTTGTTTTTTAAGTTTCTTTATTTTTCTTATACCTGTATAACGATTTTTTTAGCGATCGGTTCATCGACATTATATATCAGACATGTATAAGATACTCGATCATGTCTCATATAGACGTATCTATAGTCTCTTTATATATTTAGAATTAGAAGTCATTCGCGACACCTGTCATAGTTTTATATAGTACACCTATAATGTTACATAATAAGATAACCGGTTTTTCGATCTATTTGCTAAAGACGTACGATTTTCCTATTCGCAGGCGAGGATCCGATGCTCAGCGACCAGCAACAGTACCGATACATGACCGGCGACGAGATGAAATCCATGGGGGACGACTCGATGCGAGTCAACGTAACCGACGACGAGAGAGACAATCGACACTCCGGAGGTAAGATAAGCCCGAAAATCGATATACACACACTTTGTACCTAATCCTTATCTTTCGTTTTTAGCAGGTGCCTAATCACTATCACCCTCCGTTCATTTATCTGTATTATAAAGTTTAAATCGGTTGATGGATACTCTGTGTAATAGTGGACCGTTTTTTTTCTGAATTTTCAGCACCGACCATTACCGAAATGATAACCAAAGAGAGCTACAATCGGCAAAACGCTGCGAATCTAAAGCCAGACAATGTGGACATCAACCGACATCCAGTACACGTTGGGTACGTTGCCTTACGATCAATCAGTCGATACTTATATAGTTCATAAGTAGAAATTGAAAATATTGAAAAATGAGAAAGAGTCTACGTATTATACAGTTTCGTGAAAGTATAGGGATATACGTGAATATAATTACAACAGTGATGATATATCTGTTGGGATCACGTATAGTAAAAACATTGTGTACACGTTTCAAGAGAAAAAAAAATAAGTAAGACTAAATTCACAATTGAAAGATTTAACGGCAATAATTATAACAGCCTTGGGACATGTAATAGCTATTCAATTATCCATATAACGCTCGAGTTAATTATTTTTGTTACTCAATGAAGAAAGAAAAAAAAAACAAATGTGGGCATGTAACTATCGATTTTTATTATTCAAAGTATAGTATAACAGTGTACTGATTTTCCAAGAAAACGTAAATGCATTCGAACTAGAGTTTAACATTGAAATGCCCAAGTTTGTTTAAAGATAATGAAATAACGTACCAAAGCGCATATTATAATAAGTATATAACAACGAATTTCTAATGTAAATATAATTAATTGGCTTCCATTAAACAATAATGTTGTGTATTATAGTACGTATGGCGTTGGTGTATGTTGGTGAAAGATTGCTTGCTATACCATTAACAACTTAGAACTCCGTAGAAATCTTACAACAGTAATATTAACCTACATAGTATATATTTGGTAAAAGGAAAGCTCTCCAACACGATCTCTCAGTAGGTTGGAATATCGTAGAGTAATGTTTTGTTTTTCCTTCTTTCTCTTTCTATTCTCAAGTAAAATCCTTCGCTCTAATGGTATATATACTCTAAAAATTAAACTATTAGCGTCTTTGCGACGATCTCGTAGACATTACCAAGCTTTTTGAGACTTTCGAGTGATATATAAACTTATTGTATCTACAGCATGATTCTATTTAGTATTCTTACGATCCTCAATCTTTCAATCTACGGCAGTAAAATCCTTTCAAACGAAATTGCATTTTTAATGCGAGTGTAAAAGCCTATGGGCTGCGAGTATACCACGGAACGATTAATTAGTAGATTTGAATTGCTAATGCTGAATTTATGCGTTCGAGATGACAAAAAACTTTATTGTTGCCGACCTTATGTGGCAAATAAAAGGTCTTGCTCATTCTGGTGCTACTATCTGATCTGTATAACTTCGAACGAATAACATATCGCGGACACAGTGGTAGTACCGGAAGTCCCTTGAAATTTCGGGTCTCATACATCACGTACAATTTGCATTTGAGTTTTATTTCGAGCTAAAGATCTAACGTCATGAAGGATGTATAACGTGTTTTGATCGTTCGGTATAGTTATTATTATTTTTTTTTTATCACCATTGCCTCATCGTCTTCATCGCAAACTCATACTCTCACCCATATTTACATCTTGCTCATCATCATCCATTGGTTGTTTTTTTTTTTAGTAGCACATAGAAAAGTTTGATTCACACTTTATATAATAATCGTACTAAGAACAATAACCATTCTCACACACCAAAAGTGAATTATTAAACAGTTGAAAAAAAAATAATTAAACCAAAAGCAACAACAGATATTTTGTATATTCTGCACGAAGTTGAAAAGCAAATTGAGTAAGCATGAGCACGGTTTAGAGCTACCATCGATAATCACACGCAGATTCTGTTCTGAAATTAGTGCGTCACTAGAGTCCTTAAATACGTCGCTGGCTGCCCTTGGTATCGTGCCAAAAGGACAAGGAATGTGGAGGGACAGGTACACCTATACCGTTTATTTATTATATCTTCCAACTTTTTTTTTAGACAAAAACCAAAATAAACCTCCTAATATTGGTAAAATGTTCTTTTTATCCAAGAAGCGAGGGTCTTTTTTTAATATCCTAATTTTAAATCGTTTAACTGTTGTCTAATAAGCTACGCTTGCGCTCTTATTAAAATCTAATTTTGATATACTAATTTTTAATTATACGTTAATATATATATATACTTATTTTTTTTTTTATAAAACTTTTTTAAATTAATTTTTTTTCCACTTATATTATAAATTTAACTAAACTTCTTTTATTTTTAGTTTGGTCCTTCAGAATCTAAGTGTCTTATACACCTTAAAAATTTCAATCTAATCACCGTTGTTTCGTTTCATTTTTCGTTCACTAAAATATACTTATTTCCGATATATATATATGTAACCTAGATTTTTTTCTCGTGTAACTAATGTTCAGTGTATATCCAGTATAAATAACATTACCGTCGATGTTGTGAACTGTCTCTTTTGATTTCGAAATAGTCGACTGTCCAGAATAGTATAGAGTTGGGTATTTCATGAAAATAGAAGCCATTGGATGTAATTACACAACTTGTTTGCAATTAAACATGCATACGTATACGTCGATGATTCAGTGTCCACTGCACGATTCATCTGAAAAATGTTTCATACGCCTCATATCGCTTTACCCAACTCTGTTCGACTGAGTGTCTTCTGTAGCTGTCATCTGTATTTATTGAGCTACGTTTCAAGTCAGCTTCTATATATAGACATATAGTAATTGAAGTTTTCTTTATTGTTTACACTCGTCTGACTTTTTTGCGCTACATAGCTTCCAGTCTTTTGTGTGTGTGTGTCCCAAGACTACTCATAGAGTTGTTTTATATTAGCGATGAGAAAAGTGTTTTTTTTTTAATTCTCGCAGTCTCTATAATTCGCCTGAGATCATGCACAGTGTGAATGGATATCTGCATTGTAAGTTCCTGATGTTACTATAATACATAATGATTATTGAGCATAAAGAGAATTCAAAATTACTTTGTGAGTATTGCGACTGTACATACAATACACATCAAGAATCTGCTGAACAGTGTAAAATAATTACTGTATCGTTATTGCGCTTGAGAAGGTATTATAAAGAGGAAACGATGAACCAATTTTCACATCTTCATTTGTGTATAAAATTCACTTGTTTCGACAAAAAGCCGAGAGGAGAGAACCTCCTTGTGTATAGACCTATTTATACTCGTGTGCGAATAATTAACCATTTAATAAGCGAGAGAGAGAACCTTATAAAAAAAATTTCATCTTTCATCATTTCATTACTTAGTCAGAGAATGATAAGCCAAAATACTAACGCGTATTTTTATTTTGTTTCCGATCCTTTCTGTTATTTTATTTGCGCTACTTGCAGAATTCCATCATGGAGAAAGTAAGTGAAGTTTTCCTCAAACAGTTAGCTTTCTGCATTATTTTCACTGTTATAATACCCGCTATATATATTATACATTAAAGACATAATATTTCTTTCTTTATATTATATCTATATTATCATGCAAAAACGTTTATTGTTTCATTTTTTGAGCGTTATATACTATCACCATTTTGCTCCTGTCTCGGCCTTGACACCTTATATATTGTTTCTTCCTCTTGCCCCAATATTTCTTTAGCTACTTACTACTCAATTATTTAAGCTCTGTATATGCCCCCCCCCCCCCTTTATTTTT
>UCQR01072010.1:10934-23190 GCA_900474235.1 Cecidostiba semifascia
ATAAGAGCTTAAAATCGAGTTTCATTATAGAGCGATTAAAGTTATTATTTAACGGCCAGAGCGCGCATGCCGACGTTAAAGATGCAGTTGCGGAGTAGGTGGAGATGAGAAAGAGCGACAGTGTGTATATAGTGGCTCCCAGAGAGATATTATGCCGGGTTTGTAGTGCAGCCTCGATCGCTTGGACTTGATCCAAGGTTGGCAGCTTCTGCGCGAGCGCGACATCACGATGCATCTTTAACAGTCGACGAGCACGCGCGCAAAGGATCAACAAGGAATGTGTAATCAAGGAAAACCGGGAAAATTCCTTTTTCGGCTGCGACTTGCGATCGAACGTATTTTTCTTCTTGAACAAACTATAAGTAGATCGCATGTCGCTCGGATATACTTTTTATACACTAGGTTTTTGCAGCCCCCACAGGATGAGTCCGCGAAGTTGACAGAATTTCACCACCACCGGACACCAGAAATCAATTTAACAATAATAACAGCAAAAAGTAAACCAAAGATTAAACGATAAAAAATAAAACAGTCGTATAATAGCGTGTGGTATACGCGCGGTAGCGTCGTCGTATTAGGTCTCTATACTGCTTGTGGTTGTATGCAACGTCATATAATAAAGGTCTGTACAATATTGTACTATACATAGCGGGTAATAAGATTATAATGTAATATATATATGTATATGTATATATTGATATATAAATCGCGGCGCGACGCGTTTAATCGAGCGGTATAGTGTGTGTCGGTGACGTTAAGAGGTGTTGTAGGCAAAGGGTACCTGGGTGACGGGATTCTCGCCTGGCCGGTAGACCACGTTGTGTAGCGGTCGCTTCCTGCCCACGTAATTGACGCACACGAATTCGAGGAGGCTGGCGTAGATGAAGCACATGCAGACGCCGTCCCAGACGTTCATTGCCGTGAGGTTCGAGACCACTGGTAGCGTCGATCTGAAGCCGTTCGACGTCGTGAAGAAATTCAGCATTGTCGTCACACCTGCAAAAAGACGTTGCGCAAATGGACGCAGGAATGTGATATTTTACGATAAATGCATGGAAATCAAAAGGCTCATACTCACCGATCATAACTCGGGCAGGAACAGCGTTCCACTCCAGCCAGAAGGTAATGAAAGAGCTGGTGACGAGGATGATGCCGGGTATGAATACAGTTGTGAAATAGAAGGCTCGATCTCTCGTGAAGATCAGGTCGACCTTCAGGCAGCTATAGTTACCTGCGACGAGAATGTGATTTTGATCGACATTTCCTGAAAGTTCGACGTTTCATTTCGTAGCTATTGGCTTCGCATTCAGAGAGAAATGCATCTGATTTTTTTCGTTATCAAAACAATTCGGTGTTCAAGCTTGATGGTGCTTCAAAAAAATCGGTGCTTCTCTCTGCATGCACGTCAAGAAACTATAGAGACTGTCACATATGTTGAGACTTTTGTTTTTCTTTTTTTCTTTATTACTTTGTAGCGTAATAGAAAAAATTACGACAATACCAATGCGATTAGTAGTAAATAGCTTTTATCACACATTTGAACATTGTTAGAGATAGATAGAAAGAGAGAGAGAGAGAGAGAGAAAAGAAAGAGACGTGAGAGTTTTATTACAGAACACAACAAAAAAATTAACGAAAATAACACCGCTGGTTGATGTGGAAAAAGTAATTGAGAAAAAACAGCATCAGCGACAGAGTGTTTGTACAGAACAAAAAGGTATAAACATATTATTGGTCAGTGTACGAGGCTTTTAGACAGTCAGGGTTGGCTGAGAGAGGAAAAGGAATTAGAACAATATATATACGTTCTTCTACGTGGAATATTACACACATATATCTCGATCGTCATACTCAGGCTGCAAATTTTAAATACAAGGGATGTACACCTATACTATAGCTGTATAATTACTCGTGACCCACATTTTCCGGACTTTAAATTCTGATCGTGGAAATATACATATATAGATAACTGTCACATAAGATATTATGCCGCCGCGACGTTCAGTCCAAGTTCCTTCCCAAACACATTAAACAAAGCTCTCCCGGCGCAGGAGATACGATCTTTTAATGGTTCAGCCAAAACTTATGGATAATGAATTAACCCTCCTCTCCGCGCGCTTATCAGATTTTTATAATTCACCCGCGGAGCTCTCGTTTTATCGGCCATCATAAATCCTCGCTTTTTTTTTTTTTGCTCGCTCGGAAAAGTGTATAGTTATGTAAATTCCCAACATATGTACACACAGAAGTCAAATCTCTTCGCGAAATCCGCAATATTTGCATGACCCGGATAAGTTATGTCGAAAAAGAAAAAAATCGAAAGAGCAAGTCTGGTCCACACGACGTATACGTATACGTATACACAATTTCACTTCCAACTGCGCAAAGCGACTGCAGTATAGCAGCGGCTCGAGTTTAAAAAGTTCTCGAGAGCATCCACTTTAACTTTCGGCCTGAATTTACGATTCTCACGGTCGCCGCCGTCCTCCAGGACTTTCTCGTAAGTGCGCAGGTAAATACCGACGGAAATGTTCGCTGGACCCTGGTGATTAAGTTTCCTACATATATAATATACACTGGTGTGCCTCTCGTATACGTTTGAGCGAAAAATTTAACGGCGAAACGAACGGATAGATTTCTGCAGTATGGTAAGCATGTGTCTTTCGGTTGAAAATTACGTGAGAGACAGAGAGATAGGGACGAATTCCTTGCGACAGGCATATCTGCACGAAATTGCTCAGGACATAGCGGAGCGCATTTTTGCGCAACGAGACACACGCATTCTCCTATAGAGAGAAAGAGAGATGTAACGCATTTTCCGCAAATTGAAATACGCGGGCAGTATATATAATAACGATAACGCTCTTCGATTTCATTTTTCGACTATGTATATAGCGCACATTCCATCAGTAAAATAAACAAGGTCAGCATAATAACGGCTAATTAAAAACTCAACCTCGTTATATACCCTCCAATAATAATACAGTATAATACAAATCAGCGATTAATTAGCGAACTGCTCTTTGCGTGTATAATAATAAACGCGATTGAAATTAAAGAGGCTCCGAGAGATATTGTTTACGTTATTTAAATTCGATATCGCGAATATTCCCTCTATATTTCGACAAACTCGTCAAAGGTCGCGGCATTTCAATTTTAGCGGAAGCGCAACGGCTGCGCTCAATTAGTTATAAATAACGCGGCGCGACGACAAGCGTCGCGAGGGTATTTCGGCGAATGGATATTGGCGGAAACGCGCGATACGTATACGATGATCATGATGATGATGGCTTACGTCCGTATATACGGTAATAATTATCGGGAGTCTAGTGTTGGTATAGGATGTTCACTTTGTCGGGAAAACGATAATTGATTGTGAGCTATGATTGCAATTTTCTTCACATGCATGCGTATCTGAATTTTTTTTTTAATGTATAATTTTTATTAAGATTCTTTGGACTTTTATATCGTTGATTTATAAACAGACAGACGTATCTTTAAAATTTTTATCATCGTTTTATCCATTATTACTTATTTATCTTCTGATCTTTTCATTAAAGTTTATACTGATATAATATATATATACAGCGAAGCGAATATCAAAGAAGCCAATTGTAATTAAAAAAAAAGTATAATATATATACCAAAATTCAAAAGTCCATATTAAAGCAGTCCACAGTGTATAATATAAACGATTCACCCTCTCGCATGCACTCGAACCTCAAGCGCGTGTAAACACGCACGTGAGCCTGTGGTGTATATATACCTGTTTACCTCATCGTGGCCCATTGTCTCGAGGTTTCAAAACACACAACGCGTGTACGTAGCCGTAGCCTATATGTATACCGCTCTCTCGATGATTGTGATGATAATCCTCATCGCGCGGCGGTGTGTAGGTATAATTTATCATGGTTAGCTATCGTTGCAATCGCTCAAAGCTGACTTGGCTTTCGTGAAAAGAGATTTTTATATAATTTTCATAATATCCTCACCGCGAGCGCGCCCGCACGCGTCTTTGTTAGGGGCGGCAAAGCAGCTTCGTCTTCTGATTTAATAAAGATTGAAATGTATAATGAAAGCTCGGCGGCGGAGCTTTCTCTCTCACTTGATGTATAAAATTAATGTAATGGAAGTTGAAATATAAAAGCTTTTGTTCGGTGAAAATAAATTTTAGATATCGTTCTCTTTCTCTCTGCAGCGTGTGTGGGTGTATTCGCGGCCCTCCTGTTATACACGTCGCTTCTTAATTAAAATTTCCATATGCTTCATTTATGAGAGGGCAGTTTTTTTGGGTCACTTATATATCTATATATATATATACAGCGGCGGTCGCGGGTCGCTGAATTTAATTGAGCGTATTTTAATTTTGAATTAAAAGCGCCGTTTTTATGCGCGTTTCTCTCTCTATATAAATTATAACGTCAAACGATTCATATAAATTACGATACGATCGTTGCGCATTTGTTTTATCGGACGCGACGCTGTCGTCGAGCATTACAATTCAATGTTAGTAAAAAAAAATGTTAAAAAAATTAGTTAAAAAAAAACACAAAAAACAAAAATACTTGCACTAAACTAGCATAATATCATCTTGACTACTTATAACATCCTTTGCCTATATAAAACCCATCAGCGCATGCATCTGTTTTCAATAACTCCACAAAACTAGCTAAATCTCTATCGAAATTATATATCTACTCAGGTTCGAACGCATATATGTAACTAATAACTCTGTAGACAAAAGGACAGTATTGAGCACATAATCAAGCTCTCTATTATATATGTCGCATTATTCCATCGTGTCTATATGTGTTGAGGGAGACTGCATGTGTAACCACATCTTTACAAATAATACAGTCTAGACCAAATTAAACGATTAACATCAATTACATTGAACTACTATACTGCAGCGGACAAGTGTGTGTGTGTGTGTGTGTGTGTTTGACGTGTGCGTGTATTATAGAGGGTCGATCGGCTCATTATAACTATATTACGTGGGGCTAATAAACAACCAATATCAACAGTAATATATAGCACATTAACGTTCAAAGCCTTTCGCATCTCTCGCGATTGAATGCGGAACTTACTCGATCGGCTCGTCGCTCTACACATACACATATATATATATATACGCAGCCTATAATGGTGGTGGCTCACGCTCTTGATTGCGATTCGATTGTTTTCCTGCGTACACTGTAGTTATATATTGATATACACATTCAGCGGATGTATGGGGAGGGAGAGGCGTTTAGTAGTGAGGAAATTGATGATGAGGTGACTTACTTTAATATTTTCCGTTCGGTTGATTCGATATTGTAAACAAGCGTTATATAGGTCATAAATATACAGAGGAAAACTGATAGTTGGTTGTGTAGAAGTAATTGTATGTATAATATAGAAGACCTTTTTATCGTTCCCTTTTTTTTTTATTTCAAGTTCAAAGTGTGTCAGCGATAAAAAGGTTGCGTCGATTTTAGAGTATACATAAATTATAATTAGCAATGCAAATTCCTAATAGGAATCAGCACCACACGTATTATATATGCGTATAATTATACAGAGAAAAATTAAAAGAGAGCTAGAAAGATAGAGAGCTGAGAGAGATGTACGAGTTATACGAGGGTCACAACATCTAGGTCTAATTATATAACGTAAGTAAAAAATTATACAAAGGAGCAAAAGGGAGGGGATGCCGTGACTGATATCTCACGGTGTATAATTATATTATATAGTCATTTGGTAAGCTTGGTCCTGTCTCTCATTCGCACAAACGCGCATCACTCGACGTCGCATTCTCTCATATCAGTCTGTCAATCTCGCATATATATACACACCAGCCTTTCACAAAATGTAAGTACATATATTGGATATTAATCGATTAAATATAGTATATATAGGTCTCTCGCGCTAGGCTTTCTTTCTCTGCAAATGTAAAGAAGCAGCACCACAGCTCACACAATGCTTAAGAGGGGACGTCTTTACCTTGCTCCTCAAACCTGCGCTGGCACAGCGAGCACTTTGAGTCCCCGAAATCATCGTACTCGTCCTCGTAGTCGACGATCAGCTGTCCGTCAGCTGGAAACAGAACAGCCACGATCTGCCTATATGCGGTACCCTTTATGTTATCGTTGGTTTCATTTATTTATTTATTTATTTATTTTTTTCAACTATTTTTTCTTAATAGCTTTATGTTATTTTTGTGCTTCTCTTTGCTCTAGTCTGTGTGTGTGTGTAATGTAGCTTTAATTTTTGGATTGAGATATTATAGATGATGTACGTTTCCTTACCAATTGCTTTCCGACGCTTCGCGTCCCACTTTTCTGGTGGGTCAGTGATTGAAAGAAATTTTCATTTTCATTAGCAAGTCTCGTCGGCACATGAATCATATCATTATTATTTGTTTCTTTGCTTCTTATCATCCTCTTGTCAATTTACTCATCGAGATCACACACATTTAAATTTTTACTTTTCAGAGGGTCTACAACTACATGTATATTATCTAAGTTGTTAGAAACGCTGGAACGAGGATGACGCAAGAGCTGTTCAATTAAAACTTGCAGAACTCCGAGTAAAATTGAAAAGATTATACCCAGGGATCACAGATATAATACAAAGTTTCTCGAGTTGAATATTCAAAAACTTCCTCGCAACGACAGAGAATCGTCATTGAACTTTATTTATTTAGCCAGTTTACGATTCGAGAGAAGAGCTGCATCTAACCGTTTTATCGTGCCAGAGACAAGAGGATTCGCCGTATAGCAAGAAAAAAAGAATAAGCTTCGTAAAATATCTATATACGTTCCGCGCACAAGAGACATATAAGACGACTTTAGTGTCTCGTGTGTCATTTCTCATCCCAGCGTATATATATCCAGTGCCAAAGTCTCAAACGTCGGCAGAATACGTGAATGGCCTTCCCGGAAGCCGAGCGCGCTCACTTTTTCACATCAGTACTGCGCTACTGCGCCAGATATACATATATTTACGCGCATATACTCGGCGTATCTATGAATTGTCGCGGTCGGACCACGCGCAGGACCTCCGAGAAGTGTTTTACTATTTTCGAAATATATATTTGAGAATAAAAAAGTCAGGCTAGTTATAAAGTAGAAGTAGTAGTAATAGTAGTAGAAGAAGTATACAGTATAACAAGTATATGTAGTTGCGTGGCCGGTTGCATCGTGCCCTAAGACTTCGAGACTAGGATAGCCGTCGATGTGGTCACCACGATCGTTTTTCTTTTTTGGTGCGCGGGTATCTTGGAATGAATTTTGAGAGAAGGAACGATGGGATGTGTATTTCCTGCTTGAAAATTATTCAAAAAGAAATTGAGTATTCTTTAATGATTTCTCACGAATAATAAGCTTCTACTGTCTAGCGTCGCTACCATCGTGTGGTAAATACTCCATAAGGGTACGTGTGTGTACGTGTGCGCGTATGTATATTTTTTTAAATAGAGACTGATCTACAACTGCTCTCGAGAAATTGAAGAGGAAACTCGAGTTGTCCTCGTGAATAAAATTAGGTTAAGTATCGTTAATAAAAAAAATCGTAATAAAAAAAAATTCAAACTGTAGTTATGTACAAAATGGTTACAAGAATAAAAATTTCGGTCAAATTATCTGTTGACAGTAGTACAAAGATACCATATTAAAAGCTTTTTTGATATAAACCAATTATGACGATATGACATTAGACTGTTATTGATATTAGACAAATAACCATAGAGCTACGAGTGTTATTCGGTATATATACAATGCTTGAAAAGCATATTTTAAGAAAAACATCTAAGCCATTAAGAGACAGCTATACATATAAAGTTATTTACACAATGTATAATATTTTTCTCCGTTATCAGTATAGACACAATAACAAATCTCAAACTTCCCACATATGGTTAAAATAAGCCTGAACACTCTTCGTAAGCAATTACGAGAATACCCGACTAAACATCAGCATTGCATAATCCAAAGAGAACTAGAATGAGGGGCAAAACTATTGAGATTTTTCCAACAAAAACAGATGAGTCGACACACAGCATCGCGATAGCAATGTGTGTGTGCGTGTATAGGTATGTGACGCGTGTATAAATGATACCGATAAACCTGCATTCGCGGTGCTCTCGGCTCCAATTAGATCGTCATTGTACCGCGCGATATCCGCAAATGGCTGTACACGAGAGAGAGAGAGAGAGAGCGCGCGTGAAAATCACGTTCTCTTTGCATAATCGGTAAACGCGCGTATCTATATAATAGTATAGTATATGTAGTAGCCAACGGATGATAATGGCAGGGAAGCGAGAGAGAGAGAGATATCCTTCCGGAATAAAAGAGAAGAGGGGAGACGGGTGGTCGGAGGGAGGGGGGAGGGGGTCGTTCTCGACAGAAAGCCGATCGCGCGTTATCGATAATTCGATATTCTCCGCAATTTGCATTGCTCGGTTTAAGCGATGTGATATGCCCTACAGATTCGCGATTGGTCCGCAAGGCTGCGAGAGAAATACTTTTATAGTGACATATGAAAGAGCTGGACTTGCTTTCTTTTTGGAAAACTATTGACAGTCGATTGTACATTATATAGTTTTCGTAAATATTAAGTGAAGTACGTACGCAGATCTATACAATATTATGCAGCAAACCATCACGATTCGGGAAAACCACATTGCGGCGGGCTTACAATAATTGACATATATAACATATGTATATATGATATTGCTGAAAATCTTCAAGCGAGACAGAGACCAAGATTGCCAATCTCTAGGGATCTATGGTGCAGTATTATTATTATAAACCGTTCTACGTAAATATAATTTCTACGTTATATATATATCCAATATAATATAGATATAAAAATATGTAAAATATACAATTGAAGAAACAAAAAAGAAAATAGGTGTCCATGCGACATTCTCGTATAATAACCATCCATCGGAAACCATTCACGGCATGCTATATCTAAATAATCTCACGGCGAGATAAGAGATGTTGTCTGTCTGTTGTGTGTGACGGTGTATAGGGCGTGTCAAAACCCTGTGTACTCGCATCATACAAAAAATTTATACCGCAAAAATCCTCGTCTAGCAAAAAAAGCACACGCACAAAAAATTCATCCCCCCCCACAGCCTCTCATTAGCAATGAAAAGATCATCCGTGTCTTCCCTTGCGACCCCGTATATGCAACAGCTATATAGTATAAGTGCCAGTTTGTGTGTGTGTGTCTTTCCGTATGCATGTATTATATAATGTATGATCATTACGCATTAAACATGAGCATTATAACATGGCAGCTGTTTGGCGGAGGGCTTCGGAATACAAATGCGGGAGAAAGAGAGAGAGAGAGGGCTGAGATAAAATGCATTACACACACGCGCACACAGACAACACACAGACATGTATGTATATAAAGCGCGACCGCTTCGTCGGTCGTCTACGTATATGTATAGGTACATGTGCGATGAATAATGCGGCGTTTGGGATCTTTGATAACACTGCAGCACACGAAACGAACATGAAAAAAAAAAAAACAGAAAAAGATTAAATGCGCTAATGACTTACCTTGGAACTATAGGCATGCAAAATTCACTCTTTCAAATTTTTACGCATATAATAATGCACAAGGTATACACATCATCGGACACGTGTGAGAAGATGGTAGAGACAGAGGATAGAATATAGAGAGCAGGTGCGTCGTCGTCGTCGATAATATAATATATACTTTGCTGGTGGGATGGCGGTTGCGCAAAAGAAGCTTGATATAATATTTGTATAATGTATAATAATATACGGTGCCTATATAGGTGTATAGGAAAAAGTATATGTTATAAAACAATAAATCGGACAAATGTGACTATTTTATATATAATTGGTGTTTGTGTGTGTGTGTGTGTTATACTCAAAATATTATATAGATATATAGATCTAACAGTGTTCTAAACATGATAAATCGCTATTCGAGCTTTCCAATAGCTTTGTTATATCACTCATATATTTTGTCATTAGCAAATGTTGGTACATAGTAACATCTTTACTGCATATTACACTCTGATGCAAGAAAAATGAGTTTTTATATATTATTTCTTCACGCATCGCGACGAGAATGTGTGTGTGTTGCGTGAAATCGATTTTTTTAAGCTCGCGCGCACGTTCGCGATTAAAGTATAACTATACTCGCAAATTCTCGAAATTAAGGGCGACGTCGCGTCCCGGTTGTGTTATAAAGGTGTATATACACAAGTTGCCGGCTTTTTTTTCACCTCGTTTCTATATCGATTAGCCAGAGCGAAGCGCGCGCGTTATTTTTCGTTTTCTGCATTGTTATATTTGTTTCGACTTTTTTGTCCGAGGACACACGCGCTTCTCGAATATTAATTCCTCGCGCGCGAGGTGTTACTTTCAATTGGAAAATTCGACTTTTATTGTATACTCGTAAGACCGATTTGAATTTCCCGAATTTAAAAAGCACGTTTATTATAGCAGTAGTAAAATAAGGCTCGTTTAATCTTAGTCCACTCTCGCTGATTAAAAAGCCGCTTGGTGGCGCCGCCTGTATATGTATATGTTTCACACAAACTGCAGACGTAATAATATATATGTACACGGAAAAATCTGCTTGTTCAAAGAAAATCCAAGAGGAAGAAGAAGAAGAAAATCAACAATAAGAGTCGAAAGAAGAGACGAGAGACAGAGAAAAAAAACCATGTACAGAGAGAGAGAAAAAATATACAGAATAATATAATAAATATAATAATATAAAGATTAAAGAAGAAGTATATGTAGAAGAAGAGAAGGAGGAGAAGAAGAACGAGAGAGATAAGAGAACTTACCTCGCCAACTGGCTTTGATCGGACACGTGATTGTCTGATTCTGTATGAGGTACGCGTTGAGGGTCGTCAGACTCGGGCTTTTGCGCAGCGTGTCCTCGTCGTTCTTCCACACGTACGTGATCGCCGTCTGCTCGTAGGATACTGCAAAGGAACAAGATAGTCGCTCGTCGTTATCATTTCCTTCACGCTCTTTTACGGGGAATTCCGCGTCAACTCTGTGCTATTCTCGCTCTCGTATTCGTGATACATGAGCTAAATTGAATCGGTGCGGACATTCGTTGGCGATTAGATGAGATTTTTAGAAAAAAAAAAGACTTCGTTTATAAAGGATAAAAAATGCGCAAACACCGAGATTAAAAGCTTCCGAACGTACGCGATAGCACATATAATTCAAGCCACAAAACCGTCGCCGCGACATTGATAACGGCCCATAAAACTTATTTCCATCCGCGCGGGACGACGGTGCGGTACATCTGTCGCGTCGTCCATTGAAAGGTCCGGCGCGGCGACGACATAAAGGCGCCAAAAGCTGGCGTTAAGCGGCTGTCTTCTCTCTCTTTTTCTCTCTCTCTCTCTAGCCTAGTTTCTTTTCTGCAGCCGCCGCCGCCTCCTTAGCCCAAATACCCGCGAGGATGCGCGTCCATAAAGCCGAGAATGTGAGCTGTGTTGAGTAGTCTTATTGCCGGTATGGCCGGTGTTATATATGTATACTCACTGCTCTCGATAGCGAATGAACACAGTGGGTCGTCGAAGGGGAATATGTTGAGCCTGCCTTGGCAGGAGAGGATGAGGTGCCGCCTGTAACAGAGGAAGAGAATTTCTTTTTAGTTCTTATAGATAAAGCTGATGCTGTTTTTTCGCGCAAGCCTTCAGGATAAGTAATGGACGGCGGAAAATTGCAAGTTTGAAATTTTTCTTCCCGCGCGCGATGAAGAGAAAATATGATTCTGCGGAAAGGGAAAGAGAAAGAAGAGTTTCGCACGGCAGAGAGCGAATGATGGACAATTGAGAAGGCTGGGGGTAAATCAATAGACGCGACGAGACTCGAGAGCCGCGCGGCGCAAAGAAAATGAAATCCGATATGAAATTTCGGGGAGGAATTTCGCCGTCGTATAACAAGAAGCCAATAGAAATAAATCGTGGAAAAAGGAATAAGAGAGAGGGTGAAATATCTAATATAGCGGAGAACAGTAGGAAAGTGAAAAATTGAGCAAGAAATTGCGCCGGTTCATAAATTACCGCGGTCCGAGCAGAGAGACAGAGAGAGAGAGAGAGAGAGAGAGAGATAAGACAATTTTTGCGCAAGTATAAATTATAGGTATATGCGGTCGTCGCGTTGTAAAATTTCATTTCAAATGGGAAGAAACAGCTGAGAATGAAGATTAAACTCATGAATATACCGCATAAGGTAGTTGACGGTGCCGTTGCGATAGA
>UCQR01072010.1:31671-42245 GCA_900474235.1 Cecidostiba semifascia
GAGAGAGAGAGAGAGAGAGAGAGAGAAGTGGCCTATACACATCACGGCTCTGAACTTCGGAAAAGGCTTCATACGCTCCGTCGGTTATCGCATTTCGCGCGGGAGCTCGAACAAAGGATTGATTTTTCTCAGCTCTCCTTTTGTGTCGAGAGAGAAAGTTTGGAGCGTCCCCTACTCTAAACCGCTTATAACGTGCTCTCAAGAGCCGCCGCCGAGGCTCGTCGGGATTTATACGAGAGGAGCAGCCACTCGCCGACTGATGATCTTGTTATTGGAAAAGCAAACTGATGGCGTATGTGTGTCGCTTGTATCGACAGGTTCGAAATTTTTCCGTCTATATATTATCCATATGATTTTTCTTTTACTTTCGAGATAACTATCCTCGTTATATTGATCCGAGAATATAAAAAAGAAGAGAATAACGCTCGATCAATAATGCAGGGCACAGCTGAGAGAGATCGAAGATGAATACTCTCGAGTGGTGTATTGATATTCATGAGGAGGTGAATTTCATGAAATGCAGAAATCCTTATCGAATCAGACTCGTCGCTCGTCGCGCGGCGGTTCATGCAGAAATAGAAATTGTCGCGAGATTATATTGATCGGCGGACAAATTTCAAAAATAAATTTCGTGCTTTATAATAAGCTTAGTTAAAAATGTCAGATAAGGCTAAACGAAGACAACAATATTATACAGAAATAACCATATATAATCCACCTTTTTCTCGCTCCCCGATGAACTACTCTGTCTTGCCGTTTATAATACAACAACACAGCCGTATATAGATATAACGCCTCACCGTTGTGCCTACTGCGTTAATTGAATTTTCATGCAAATGAGCGCCCAAGACGACGTCGGCTGCCGGCGCCACCGATCGAGTTGAATTTATATCGATTGCGCCGGAGAGAGCGTCAAAGCGTCAGGTCATTTGTTACATCGGATGTAGCTATATATGTATATACATATAACGACATTAATTTGCGCGAGAACTGACATTTCGCGCGGACTTTTCGAGATTCCTCCTGAACTTTCATTACGTCTCAGACGTCCGCTTTGTGAAGTTTTTGAAGGGGAAAAAAATTTCCCTCCCAAGTTATTCGCGTCGATCGCGCGTCGTCGCTCGAAGTATTCCTTATTGCTCGCAACAAAGTTGCTCTTATAAATAGCTTGCGTTAGAGAGAAAAACTGGGCTGGCCAAGTAGTAGTCTCGACGTATAGTCAGCCGGCGGAATAAACCTTGAGTATACGCGCGTGATTCGAGAAGGCTAAGTAAGTAGCAGCTGATAGTGTGTGTCTGTGTGTCGCTTTGCTCTTCTGCTTCGCTTTGTGTATTATACACTATATTTTGTTCATCCGATTTCTCGAGGGTATATATACACATAAACAGTACAAGTGTCGTTCAGCGTAGGCCGAGGCTAAGCTTTCCAGCATCATCACTTAGCAAAGCTCGCTGAATAACTCAATATAATAAATACTCTCTCGGTGTGTGTATACGTGTGTATATATCGGTGTTGTTATAATAACGTATTCCATGAGACACAACTGAGCTCATCGCGATGATTCTTATCCTTTTGAATTTCTCACGTGCCAAAACAAAAAAAAAAGACATCGTTTCACAAATGAACCGTATAATGATCGATGAGATCTATAATATGTATACGAGAATAAGTTGGCAAAGCAAACCGTTCCAAATTCAGCGGCGACCATACTGATCAAGAATACAAACCGAAATATCGGAGCGTAACTTCCTCGTGGAAAAAGAACAAACTCCGCGAGCTTTCATTAGCCTGAGTGCTTCTGGAGCGCATCGCATGCATGACGAGACGAACAATGCGACTGTTGTCCAGTGGGAGGTTGGGTCCTAATAGCCGGCCAATCAAAGCGAGTTACGTTGTATACGTTTGCGCTTGAAAAATTGATACGGCGTGGCGACGGGATTGCGCGCGCCGGAAAAATGCGGAGAGCTTTTAGAGCTTTAATTTTTCAAAGCTTTAATCAGGCCCGCCTTCTCGTTATTCGATTTTTTGTCTACCGAGACGGAACTTTCATTACGAAAATCGTCAATATAACCAGCTCTGGATTTGAAATTTAAATACATATGGAAGTGGATATTTTTCTTTCGTCTGAAGGGTCTGATTTTTCTTTTGGGAAAAAAGCGCGCACAGAGAGAGATATCGTCTAAATCCTTCTGGAGAGCGTCGTTTCATTACCGGCGTCCGAAAAAAGAGCGACGAATAAATCCCGACGCGAACCGCAGGCGCCGTATTTAACGCGCGCGGAGGAAACTCATCTCACGTCGGAGCGAAAACCACAGCCGCGTCTACATATTACGGCGACACAGCAACAAAAAAAAAAATAAATAAAGAAAGATAGAAACTGATCCGCTGCGCTTTTAAATCACGAAGCGCGTGGGCGGATTTTTTTCCCGCCAGCCGGTGTCGAGCGAGAGATTGATTTGAAGGTATGCGATTGTGTGTATCGAACGATGTGTGGTGATTGTGAAAATTGAGAATAATTTCTGATGTATGTGGTGCGTATTATGGTACATGTGATATATGTATACGAATATGAAGCTGTGTATTGGCACAGAGATAAATAAATATGTATATTAGAAAGCGAAATATCATATGATATAGTAATATAAACGTGCACGACTGGAGTATCCGTGATTACGTGAAAATCGCTGATGTGCACGGATATACACAACCGCGACAACGAAAGCGAAAAATGAATCTAAAAATAAAGACGACACTATTATGTGTGCATACCTTTTACCCTCTGCGAGAATGGGTATAAAAAGGGGCGATAACGCAGAGGCGTAAAAAGCTGCACAACTAAACTAGTAAACTAGTAAAAAAAAAAAAAAAAAAAAAAAATGAGTGAGCCGTCGTGTCATCAGGCTCGCGCGCACAAATACACACATCGAGAGCAGAGCTTGTATCCGCGGCTCTATTATATAATAATATAGACAGAATTGGTGCGCGCGCTCATCCTCAGTGCAAACAGTATAGCGAACTCCCTCCGAAGAAGTCGACGACGCGAGCTCGAAATTTTGTTCTTTTCCTTCGAGCTCACCTCGCCTTTGCACAATAATAATAATAATAATAATAATAATAATGATAATAATCATAAAAAAAAATATTTAATATTAAAAAACAGTCTGAGTCGGTACGACGTTGTTGCGAATACCCTTTCGACGGGAAGTGAGCAGTGAACTGTGGTTGTGTGGTGCTGTTTTGTGGTGGTGGTGGTGCCGGTGGTGATGATGATCGTGATTGTCGAGGTGCTCGGGGTACTCGGTTTCGTTGGGTGGTGGTGGTGGTGGTGGTGGTAATTCAAGGTCGGGGGTGTTGTCGTCTAACTGGCGGGTGTGGGGCGGGGGCCGCAGTGTACCTTGGACCGGGGGCAGGAGCCGCTTGTCGTAGCGCGTCGACAGCAGCAGATTGTCCAGGATCTCCTTGTCCGACTTGCCCTCCTCGAAACTGCAACATAATTTTTAGTTTCCACTCGTTATGCCACTCTGATATGTATCCTCTCATTC
Organism: Cecidostiba semifascia; assembly: GCA_900474235.1. Classification (NCBI taxonomy): domain Eukaryota; kingdom Metazoa; phylum Arthropoda; class Insecta; order Hymenoptera; family Pteromalidae; genus Cecidostiba; species Cecidostiba semifascia. The sequence goes on from UCQR01072010.1 coordinate 35,214, forward strand.
GTATGGATTCGGATCGTTTTTTTTTTTTTTTTTTTTTTTTTTGGAGTCGATAGATAGAGTTATAGTATTATATAGATGTAAGAGGTGCAATGATGCATGTCCATTCGTCAGTGTCTTGCGGTTTCATCCCGTTTTTGTCGTCTCCTCTTTTTTATCCGTTCACGATCAGGCAATTATCGGATCCAGTTTTTTTCCTCTCCGCACCACACCATTCATCAGCACGAGACCATATATACAGGTAGAGCCCAACGTGTCCGATTGTGACGATTAATCATTGTTTTTTCTTTCGCGCGCGCGATCGTCTTGATTAGGACTGACGGTGTAACACGATTTTCAACGAAAATTTAATTATTCACTACGGCTTGTTCTACGCGTGGCCTACTTTTTCTTCAACAATAACAAACTCGTCTAATTGAAAGGTATACATATAGAACTAAAATCTATCGCTATAAAACTATTATGAAAACGCTACGAACTATAAACGTGATGTATACGTATAAATTGCACTTGTCTCTCGGAGAGTAGTCTCAAGTATTCACGAAGCTCGACGTATAACTGTACAAAGAACATCCCATCAAGAAAACGACACGTTCTCTCTCCCGGCGTCGGAAGTCTCGACTGTTTGACTTTCTGCTACTCATTACAAAGTCAGCCTTCCTCCTACTCCCGTCTCGCGTGTGATATCGTCCAAACTCCCTCCCTCTCTCTCTCTCTCAAAGTCAGCACCAGAGAGAAGCAGCAGCCATAAGGCCTGGAACATCAGCGTTAATTCCGAGTCGAGAGAGAGAGAGAGAGAGAGAGAGTCAAGTCGAGTCGGTAATGCGTCGCGCATATCAGCTATATAAGTACTACACGTCCCGGTGTACGAGAGGGAGAGAGTCTCTTTGGAATTCGAGCGACGACGAAGCAGTAGAGCCGATATTGAATTCACGGCGAGCGTCACGTATACGCGCCTCGAGATAAAGAGCAGATCGATCGGCGGAAGACTTCTGCAGCTGCAGCCGAGCGAAAACCGCCTCCGAAAGAGAGAGATTGTATCGCATCGATTTTTCGTCGAGAGAGGATAAGTGGGCTTTTCTGCGGTTTTCCTATGGAAAATTGAAATTCCCCACAGGTTCTCTTGGCTGTTTTAGTATGTATGTATATGTATGTGTGTGTGTGTGTGTGTGTACAAACTACGAGAAAAAAAATATAGATACTATAGACTGGTATACTATGGCTATGATAGAATAAGAAGTGAAAAGTATTGTAGAGGGAGTAGGATTCATGCGAGGTTTATATTTGAGTACCAGAGGAGGAGGGAGGAGGGGGGGGGGAGTAATACGTACATGTCCTCGGCGCTCACGATAGTGGCGAGTGTGAAGGCGAGGGTGAGGATACAGAGGACGGTCAGGAGGAGGGAGCTTGTGAGGGAGGCGAGAGACAGCGAGAGGATAGGTGAGAGGCGGCCGCCACCACCCGCACGCCGCCCTAGCGCCGCCCAACCCATTCTATGTCATCTGAAACAGAACAATAAATGTGAGATTAGCTTCGTTTTTGCAGACGTGCTGTACGAGTATACTGTAATTATTTTACGTGTGACTGATACATCCTGTTGAAGAAAGATTCATATTGATTATACAATCAGGTTCTTCATAAGACTACGACAAGATTAAATCTTAAAAGAGAATATAAAAAATCTAGAGCCTTAATATTTTCTCTTCTTTCCTTCAAAAGATTAACAAGTGTGATTGAGCAATACACAGCTCGAGGAGGTGTTTGAAAAGAATTCGAAAAATTTGCAAAAGCAAGGATGAGGAGGCTGACAAAAAAGTGCAAGCAGTATAGTAGTAACGAGTATACCGGAAAGTTCAGTAAGACGAATTTAGATCGGATTGTAAAACGCCAAGTGGCTCGCATTATTCTTGCTTCCTTCTTTCTCTCGCTGTTCGCTCGAAAAAGTTGAATCGCTTCTCGACTGCGAGATGCGCGACCGCAGAGTCGACTCGTAAATCGCCCCCGTCATTATATATGCGAAACTGGGTCTTTCGGGGATAGGTAAATCGAGAGATATCGCGTAGTTCTACTTATCGATCCATCGATCGATCGTCAAAATCTTTTTAAAGAATTCGTCGAAACTACCCGCTCTTAAATTTTCACCGTGCAAATATAAGAATTCAAAACACACAGTGCAGCGGCACATAATTATTCCTCAACTCTTTCTCTCACCCCGGCGTTACTTCCATCTAATTAAGCTAATTCGATTTCGGATTTAAGCGAGCCAGCTGGCGCTCGAAATTGCGTGTGTGCGCGCGCGCGCGACTGCAGCATCGAAAGTTTCCCGAGTAAACAGAGCCGTAAGGAGAGAGAGAGAGAGAAAGGCTATTTCTTCGCGCAGCAACAGCTACTTACGATACACTTTATTCCCTCGTTTTTCAGACAAATTAAATACGAGTTTCGAGCTCTTAGATTACCTCCCCTCCTCTCTCCAGATGGTTTAAAAACAGGAAAGAGAGAGAAAAAAGCGATATTTTTCATCAATTTATTATACACACTCTCAGTCTCGGACAGCAGAGAGAGAGAGAGAGACAGAGAACTAATAAGCTCCGAGACAATTAACAAAACCATTCCACTTTAATCAGGATGTTTTCTCAGCGTTCTCTCTCTTTCTCTCTCATACACACACACACACACACACATCCTCTCTGGCGCACACAATATAAAGCGCTATATATACCGCAGCGCACTCGCTTCAATTTCATCTGCACACACAAGCTCGACACCTCGTCCGCAGCAGCCCTACTTATTAAGTTTTCCGCGCCGAGAAACTCCTCGGAGACCCGCTGACAGCTCTCGTCGTCGTCTCGTCCTATAGCGTGTAGTCTTCGACTTTTAGCACGAACTCTCTCCTCTCGCCCTCTCTCTCTCTCTGTAGTCTCAAGCGACAGCGGATGTACAGAGCGCAACTTGTCAGCGGGCAATTAATTATCATCGCTTTCGAGAGGAGTTTCGGTTATTAATTGCCAGCTATTTTTCAAAGTGTTCGTATGGCAGGGATATATTAATTAATTTTTCGACGATTAGTTTTTTTACCATAAGGAGGACACATCATCTATTCATCTGTAAAGGTCATAGACGTTATAAAGGCTCGACGGGCCAATTAACTTTGAGGATTAGCCGCCAAAAGGTGCAATTGTATGTGGCGGGAATTTTGAATTTGAAGCGGCGCGAGGATACATATACAAAGACAGAGAGGGCTATGCAGATGGAATTAGGGGGATGAAGTTGTAGAGACTTTGTGACGAGGATATAATACGTACGCCGCGTTTAGAATTGCTCTTTGACTGTGTGTATGTGTGTGAAGCCTAGTTTACAAAACACTTCCGGCAATGCGGGGAAGGCGAATTATTTTTCGGCGCCATTTTGCATGCATCGTCTCTGCGGGCTTAATAAGATAAGCGGGAGAGAGACGAGAGCTGTAGACTCTTATACACTCGTGCGGCTTCTATAATCCAATCAAACTTCATTCATGATAGCATATTTTTATGCGACCTTACCTTTGTGTATACGTACGTTGCAAGGCCGCGTCAGAGCGAAATATAACTCTGTGTGTCGATTATAATAGAGAGAGAGAGAGAGAGAGAGGGAGAGAGAGCGATTTGTGATTATTTCAAAGTGGAATATAATTCGATATTGGGCAGGTATTATATAATATTAACTCGCTGACGGAATATGTGCATGATTAGAGGAGAGAGCTGCTATGAGGTAAAACACACGCGTATATCCGAGAGGCTCTATTCAAAGACGCTCTCGCGCAGTAGTAGCTCTCGTAATTGAATTTCCCCTCCGACGTGATCCCTCTCTCGTGTGTTATATTAATACACTCGTAATGAAATTTGACGTATAAAGAAGACGAATAGCTCGATCCTTTCAGAGACGAGCACACCTATGTAATCCCCAGTATAAAAAATTCAACGATGTAACCATTATCTCGATTGCCATATCGGAGCCAATTAAACGTAGCCCCCATTAGCTTCTCTTATCAGTTCCTCCGATTCGCGTATACTATAGTACTATACAGTCGTCCGAATCGAAATCGCTGCATACGTATACAGTCCAGAGGGGCATAAGTAGCTCACAAACCGATAAATCGTATAGCCTCGAGCATCGATCAGGTTAGTGGAGGCCTAATGGGTCTAACGAGCCCTGGCCTCTGGGATTCTGCGACACACACACACACACACGCGCGCGACTTTATCATGAGGGGCAATAAAGCCGTCGCGACAAAGCCGGCCAATAAAGGTGTGTATAGCCCACACAAAAGCTTTTGCGGCTCTATCAAAGCAGTGTATATACACTTGGCTGGAAGAAGCAACTGGTCCAGGTTGTTGTCGGGAGGAAGAGAGGAAAAAAAAGTCGAGCGAAAAATCAGTCGTCGGCAAAAGCACTACTACTACTGCTAGAATCTTGGCAGGGATGAGATCGACTGCACTCGGCCGGACATCGAGAGGCTCTCGAGCTTCTCTCTCTCTCTCTCTTTCTCCTTTGCTGCTGCCGCCGCCGCCTCTTGATTCGAGCGAGGGGCTGATGTCTCCAGAGGCTTATACTGCCGTCATGATCGACACTCCCGTCGCGTTTGATGCTGAACGAGTGAAAACATGCAGGATGACTTGACTCTAACTGAAAGTTATATTACAAGCCAATCACCGAAAAAAGCGGCAATATATCCCAAGCACCGTGAAATTAATCAAGCCACGTCGCTTTTCTCGTACACCACAGTACAATGCTTGCGGCGGAACAATACAGGGCATTGACGCGCGCGCGAGAGGACTACTGATCGAAGAGGCCGATTGTTACCGCGCGGCGAGTAATTGTTATACCGTTGTGTTATCGCAGAGGAAATTGTGTTACATACTCGAGACGACGCGACGCTTGATTTCGGCTATAATTAGGGCTGCTTAGTTTGTCTCTGATTGATTATGCGATAAAAAGCTCGTATACGAGAGAATGCTCGGACAACGGAATTTTACGCTGCACGAGGCGGTTAAATCAAAAACTTTACGCCGGCAGGGCCTTCACGAGCGTATATACTCTCGAGAGCGTTATTAGCCGTAAAATTACGGTTCAACGGCCCTGACACCCACCGCTTACTCTCGACGCGCGACATCGTTATAAGCGTGTAATAGTAGTGGCCGCGTCACTTCTGCTGATGTTTATATATTTTCGGCGCTGGCTATTATATTAGTGGAAAACGTGCTCTTGTCGCTGGCAATGATAGCGATGAAATATTTGATGGACTGGCAGCTGACGTTGTTGTAGTTTTGCCTACAATATTGTTGTAGTTGTGTCGTTGACATCGAACAATTGAACTCCACCCTCAGCTTGCATATGCACCGAATAAGCTCACACGTTATGTAGGTATCCAACATCGCGTAAATTCCACCCTCGAAAAAGCTCGCGCAACGAATAACAGAACCCGACGCGCCAGCAGCCGGAAGAGATAAAAAGACTCGATCCGTTGAATTTTCATCCGACGGCGGTGCCCCGTACGCAGCAGCAGCAGCAGCAGCAGCAGCTCGTCGTCGTCTTGCCAATGCATTCGCAATGCGGCCTACATTTGCGCTCCTGCAGCAGCACTCAATCGAATTAACGAATGAAAGCGCTTTCAGTACTGCACGCCGGTCCGGATAACTCTGTACTTTTTTATTCCCTGTGCAGCAGTATAGCGGCAAGCGTCGGCCTTAATCTTCGCGCGCTTGGGGATAAATTCAATAGAGCTTTTATGAACAAAAAAAAACAGATACGGGGTGCAAGCTCTGCACACACGATCTGCTTCTTCTCCGGTGTGTATAGTCTGTGTCGTTGATATTCACGTCCGAAAGTTTCAACGATCGCGTTGCATTCTTGCTTGCGACCTCGTGTCGTGAGCGAGACTGAGATTGATTGCTTTTGAGGTTGAAAACAAACGGGCTGTGTGTGTGTGTGACCTCAAAAACGAGCTTTCGTGACGCCGAAATTCGAAAAGTTTCGGCGCGAGAAAAACATTTTTCGCTATTAAGAGAAAAAGAGAGAGAGAGAAAAGTCGAACTTCTTTTCTTTGAGCCGTTTTTATCGGAAAAGTTTCTAATTTTTACTGCGCTTTCACACGGAATCGGCAGCTAATACAAGGAAAATTTCGTCGATCGCTTCGAGCTACCATTACTTTACGAAATGAAATCGATATCAATTTTAAAACGTGTTTACCACAGGGATCGAGTTACGCATAAAAGCTTCAACCCCCGAAAATCGTGCGGCTACAAATTATTTCCGACGTCGGGACGACGTCTCCTCCCTAATGGCTCGCACTTCAAACATCCGTTATTCGAAACATTTTTACCCAACACTCTGTAACAGCGTCTATCAATGTGCGCGAGGAAAAAAAGCTGTATAGCACACGAGGAAAGGCTCTAATCAGGCGGGACAAAAAGCCGGCTAAACGCCGGCTTGAGAGAGAAACAAGCTTGATAGAAATTCCCGATAGGCTTATCCGCAAAAAAGTTTCGAACACACACGCGCCTCTCGCACGCAAATTTTCGCCTTTCTTTCGCGGCTCTTTCTGTGCCGCAGTCGGCTACTCGCATTACGATCGAGATTCTTGCAACGATAGGCCGCACGAAAGTGGAGTGTGTGCTTTAAAGAATTGACATAATACAAGTGGATTAACGCCGTCGTGAAGATCGCCCTTTTCAAGCCACTTTCATCGAGAAACTTTATACCTCGATGGGTATAGGATATACAGTCTTTTTTGTGTTTTTTAATGGAAAACAGATGTAGCAGCCGGAATCGAGGTTAATACGGATATAATGAACATAAGCTGCCGGATCCTTTCGACCTTGAGCGAGTCGTTATAACGAAGCTATTAAGCGGTTTGCTGTTTGGAAAAAAATTCTATAGATATATGAAACCTCATTAATTCGATGTACTGCAATAACTGCGCCTGTACATCGAAGCACGATTGCGTATAGACCAAACCTATCGCAATAGCATAGACTCTCCTCAAGCAAGTAGTAAAGG